>CAXAOA010000117.1:0-40648 GCA_963970395.1 Ephialtes manifestator
AAAAGTTAATAACTTGTTAATTGTATTAGTTAGACAACAATTTGTTGCTTATTTTCAACAACAATCATTTTATGGGTACGCATTTGATTTTACTGCATTCCTTGCACAATATTAAGAGGAAAACGTCTTTTGGTATTTTCACTAGAAGCAATACTTTCTAAAATAATCACGTTGAAATCCGTTGCGATTCAACACCCACGCAGATAACTCTAAAAGTCTTATCCCTACTAAAAAGTTTAACAGGACCTTTTTCACTTTAAGCTATGCAAGGAATAAATAAATATAAGTTAAAAGTTAATAATTTGTTAATTGCATTAGTTAGACAACAATTTGTTGCTTATTTTCAACAACAATCATTTTATGGATACGCAATTGATTTTAGTGCATTCCTTGCACAATATTAAGAGGATAATGTCTTTTGGTATTTTTCACTAGAAGCAATACTTTCGAAAATAATCACGTCGAAATCCGTTGCGATTCAACACCCACGCAGATAACTCTAAAAGTCTTATCCCTACTAAAAAGTTTAACAGGACCTTTTTCACTTTAAGCTATGCAAGGAATAAATAAATATAAGTTAAAAGTTAATAATTTGTTAATTGCATTAGTTAGACAACAATTTGTTGCTTATTTTCAACAACAATCATTTTATGGATACGCAATTGATTTTAGTGCATTCCTTGCACAATATTAAGAGGATAATGTCTTTTGGTATTTTTCACTAGAAGCAATACTTTCGAAAATAATCACGTCGAAATCCGTTGCGACTTAACACCCACGCAGATAACTCTAAAAGTCTTATCCCTACTCAAAAGTTTAACAGGACCTTTTTCACTTTAAACTATGCAAGGAATAAATAAATATAAGTTAAAAGTTAATAACTTGTTAATTGCATTAGTTAGACACCAATTTGTTGCTTATTTTCAACAACAATCATTTTATGGGTACGCATTTGATTTTACTGCATTCCTTGCACAATATTAAGAGGAAAACGTCTTTTGGTATTTTCACTAGAAGCAATACTTTCTAAAATAATCACGTTGAAATCCGTTGCGATTCAACACCCACGCAGATAACTCTAAAAGTCTTATCCCTACTAAAAAGTTTAACAGGACCTTTTTCACTTTAAGCTATGCAAGGAATAAATAAATATAAGTTAAAAGTTAATAATTTGTTAATTGCATTAGTTAGACAACAATTTGTTGCTTATTTTCAACAACAATCATTTTATGGATACGCAATTGATTTTAGTGCATTCCTTGCACAATATTAAGAGGAAAATGTCTTTTGGTGTTTTTCACTAGAAGCAATACTTTCTAAAATAATCACGTCGAAATCAGTTGAGACTCAACACCCACGCAGATAACTCTAAAAGTCTTATCCCTACTAAAAAGTTTAACAGGACCTTCTTCACTTTAAACTATGCAAGGAATAAATAAATATAAGTTAAAAATTAATAACTTGTTAATTGCATTAGTTAGACAACAATTTGTTGCTTATTTTCAACAACAATCATTTTATGGATACGCAATTGATTTTACTGCATTCCTTGCACAATATTAAGAGGAAAACGTCTTTTGGTATTTTCACTAGAAGCAATACTTTCTAAAATAATCACGTTGAAATCCGTTGCGATTCAACACCCACGCAGATAACTCTAAAAGTCTTATCCCTACTAAAAAGTTTAACAGGACCTTTTTCACTTTAAGCTATGCAAGGAATAAATAAATATAAGTTAAAAGTTAATAATTTGTTAATTGCATTAGTTAGACAACAATTTGTTGCTTATTTTCAACAACAATCATTTTATGGATACGCAATTGATTTTAGTGCATTCCTTGCACAATATTAAGAGGATAATGTCTTTTGGTATTTTTCACTAGAAGCAATACTTTCGAAAATAATCACGTCGAAATCCGTTGCGACTTAACACCCACGCAGATAACTCTAAAAGTCTTATCCCTACTCAAAAGTTTAACAGGACCTTTTTCACTTTAAACTATGCAAGGAATAAATAAATATAAGTTAAAAGTTAATAACTTGTTAATTGCATTAGTTAGACACCAATTTGTTGCTTATTTTCAACAACAATCATTTTATGGGTACGCATTTGATTTTACTGCATTCCTTGCACAATATTAAGAGGAAAACGTCTTTTGGTATTTTCACTAGAAGCAATACTTTCTAAAATAATCACGTTGAAATCCGTTGCGATTCAACACCCACGCAGATAACTCTAAAAGTCTTATCCCTACTAAAAAGTTTAACAGGACCTTTTTCACTTTAAGCTATGCAAGGAATAAATAAATATAAGTTAAAAGTTAATAATTTGTTAATTGCATTAGTTAGACAACAATTTGTTGCTTATTTTCAACAACAATGATTTTATGGATACGCAATTGATTTTAGTGCATTCCTTGCACAATATTAAGAGGAAAATGTCTTTTGGTGTTTTTCACTAGAAGCAATACTTTCTAAAATAATCACGTCGAAATCAGTTGAGACTCAACACCCACGCAGATAACTCTAAAAGTCTTATCCCTACTAAAAAGTTTAACAGGACCTTCTTCACTTTAAACTATGCAAGGAATAAATAAATATAAGTTAAAAGTTAATAACTTGTTAATTGCATTAGTTAGACAACAATTTGTTGCTTATTTTCAACAACAATCATTTTATGGATACGCAATTGATTTTACTGCATTCCTTGCACAATATTAAGAGGAAAACGTCTTTTGGTATTTTTCACTAGAAGCAATACTTTCGAAAATAATCACGTCGAAATCCGTTGCGATTCAACACCCACGCAGATAACTCTAAAAGTCTTATCCCTACTAAAAAGTTTAACAGGACCTTTTTCACTTTAAGCTATGCAAGGAATAAATAAATATAAGTTAAAAGTTAATAATTTGTTAATTGCATTAGTTAGATAACAATTTGTTGCTTATTTTCAACAACAATCATTTTATGGATACGCAATTGATTTTAGTGCATTCCTTGCACAATATTAAGAGGAAAACGTCTTTTGGTATTTTTCACTAGAAGCAATACTTTCGAAAATAATCACGTCGAAATCCGTTGCGACTCAACACCCACGCAGATAACTCTAAAAGTCTTATCCCTACAAAAAAGTTTAACAGGACCTTTTTCACTTTAAACTATGCAAGGAATAAATAAATATAAGTTAAAAGTTAATAACTTGTTAATTGTATTAGTTAGACAACAATTTGTTGCTTATTTTCAACAACAATCATTTTATGGGTACGCATTTGATTTTACTGCATTCCTTGCACAATATTAAGAGGAAAACGTCTTTTGGTATTTTCACTAGAAGCAATACTTTCTAAAATAATCACGTTGAAATCCGTTGCGATTCAACACCCACGCAAATAACTCTAAAAGTCTTATCCCTACTAAAAAGTTTAACAGGACCTTTTTCACTTTAAGCTATGCAAGGAATAAATAAATATAAGTTAAAAGTTAATAATTTGTTAATTGCATTAGTTAGACAACAATTTGTTGCTTATTTTCAACAACAATCATTTTATGGATACGCAATTGATTTTAGTGCATTCCTTGCACAATATTAAGAGGATAATGTCTTTTGGTATTTTTCACTAGAAGCAATACTTTCGAAAATAATCACGTCGAAATCCGTTGCGACTTAACACCCACGCAGATAACTCTAAAAGTCTTATCCCTACTCAAAAGTTTAACAGGACCTTTTTCACTTTAAACTATGCAAGGAATAAATAAATATAAGTTAAAAGTTAATAACTTGTTAATTGCATTAGTTAGACACCAATTTGTTGCTTATTTTCAACAACAATCATTTTATGGATACGCAATTGATTTTAGTGCATTCCTTGCACAATATTAAGAGGAAAATGTCTTTTGGTGTTTTTCACTAGAAGCAATACTTTCTAAAATAATCACGTCGAAATCAGTTGAGACTCAACACCCACGCAGATAACTCTAAAAGTCTTATCCCTACTAAAAAGTTTAACAGGACCTTCTTCACTTTAAACTATGCAAGGAATAAATAAATATAAGTTAAAAGTTAATAACTTGTTAATTGCATTAGTTAGACAACAATTTGTTGCTTATTTTCAACAACAATCATTTTATGGATACGCAATTGATTTTACTGCATTCCTTGCACAATATTAAGAGGAAAACGTCTTTTGGTATTTTTCACTAGAAGCAATACTTTCTAAAATAATCACGTTAAAATCCGTTGCGATTCAACACCCACGCAGATAAATCTAAAAGTCTTATCCCTACTAAAAAGTTTAACAGGACCTTCTTCACTTTAAACTATGCAAGGAATAAATAAATATAAGTTAAAAGTTAATAACTTGTTAATTGCATTATTTAGACAACAATTTGTTGCTTATTTTCAACAACAATCATTTTATGGATACGCAATTGATTTTACTGCATTCCTTGCACAATATTAAGAGGAAAACGTCTTTTGGTATTTTTCACTAGAAGCAATACTTTCGAAAATAATCACGTCGAAATCCGTTGCGACTCAACACCCACGCAGATAACTCTAAAAGTCTTATCCCTACAAAAAAGTTTAACAGGACCTTTTTCACTTTAAACTATGCAAGGAATAAATAAATATAAGTTAAAAGTTAATAACTTGTTAATTGTATTAGTTAGACAACAATTTGTTGCTTATTTTCAACAACAATCATTTTATGGATACGCATTTGATTTTACTGCATTCCTTGCACAATATTAAGAGGAAAACGTGTTTTGGTATTTTCACTAGAAGCAATACTTTCTAAAATAATCACGTTGAAATCCGTTGCGATTCAACACCCACGCAGATAACTCTAAAAGTCTTATCCCTACTAAAAAGTTTAACAGGACCTTTTTCACTTTAAGCTATGCAAGGAATAAATAAATATAAGTTAAAAGTTAATAATTTGTTAATTGCATTAGTTAGACAACAATTTGTTGCTTATTTTCAACAACAATCATTTTATGGATACGCAATTGATTTTAGTGCATTCCTTGCACAATATTAAGAGGATAATGTCTTTTGGTATTTTTCACTAGAAGCAATACTTTCGAAAATAATCACGTCGAAATCCGTTGCGACTTAACACCCACGCAGATAACTCTAAAAGTCTTATCCCTACTCAAAAGTTTAACAGGACCTTTTTCACTTTAAACTATGCAAGGAATAAATAAATATAAGTTAAAAGTTAATAACTTGTTAATTGCATTAGTTAGACACCAATTTGTTGCTTATTTTCAACAACAATCATTTTATGGGTACGCATTTGATTTTACTGCATTCCTTGCACAATATTAAGAGGAAAACGTCTTTTGGTATTTTCACTAGAAGCAATACTTTCTAAAATAATCACGTTGAAATCCGTTGCGATTCAACACCCACGCAGATAACTCTAAAAGTCTTATCCCTACTAAAAAGTTTAACAGGACCTTTTTCACTTTAAGCTATGCAAGGAATAAATAAATATAAGTTAAAAGTTAATAATTTGTTAATTGCATTAGTTAGACAACAATTTGTTGCTTATTTTCAACAACAATCATTTTATGGATACGCAATTGATTTTAGTGCATTCCTTGCACAATATTAAGAGGAAAATGTCTTTTGGTGTTTTTCACTAGAAGCAATACTTTCTAAAATAATCACGTCGAAATCAGTTGAGACTCAACACCCACGCAGATAACTCTAAAAGTCTTATCCCTACTAAAAAGTTTAACAGGACCTTCTTCACTTTAAACTATGCAAGGAATAAATAAATATAAGTTAAAAGTTAATAACTTGTTAATTGCATTAGTTAGACAACAATTTGTTGCTTATTTTCAACAACAATCATTTTATGGATACGCAATTGATTTTACTGCATTCCTTGCACAATATTAAGAGGAAAACGTCTTTTGGTATTTTTCACTAGAAGCAATACTTTCGAAAATAATCACGTCGAAATCCGTTGCGATTCAACACCCACGCAGATAACTCTAAAAGTCTTATCCCTACTAAAAAGTTTAACAGGACCTTTTTCACTTTAAGCTATGCAAGGAATAAATAAATATAAGTTAAAAGTTAATAATTTGTTAATTGCATTAGTTAGATAACAATTTGTTGCTTATTTTCAACAACAATCATTTTATGGATACGCAATTGATTTTAGTGCATTCCTTGCACAATATTAAGAGGAAAACGTCTTTTGGTATTTTTCACTAGAAGCAATACTTTCGAAAATAATCACGTCGAAATCCGTTGCGACTCAACACCCACGCAGATAACTCTAAAAGTCTTATCCCTACAAAAAAGTTTAACAGGACCTTTTTCACTTTAAACTATGCAAGGAATAAATAAATATAAGTTAAAAGTTAATAACTTGTTAATTGTATTAGTTAGACAACAATTTGTTGCTTATTTTCAACAACAATCATTGTATGGATACGCAATTGATTTTACTGCATTCCTTGCACAATATTAAGAGGAAAACGTCTTTTGGTATTTTTCACTAGAAGCAATACTTTCGAAAATAATCACGTCGAAATACGTTGCGATTCAACACCCACGCAGATAACTCTAAAAGTCTTATCCCTACTAAAAAGTTTAACAGGACCTTTTTCACTTTAAGCTATGCAAGGAATAAATAAATATAAGTTAAAAGTTAATAATTTGTTAATTGCATTAGTTAGACAACAATTTGTTGCTTATTTTCAACAACAATCATTTTATGGATACGCAATTGATTTTAGTGCATTCCTTGCACAATATTAAGAGGAAAACTTCTTTTGGTATTTTTCACTAGAAGCAATACTTTCGAAAATAATCACGTCGAAATCCGTTGCGACTCAACACCCACGCAGATAACTCTAAAAGTCTTATCCCTACAAAAAAGTTTAACAGGACCTTTTTCACTTTAAACTATGCAAGGAATAAATAAATATAAGTTAAAAGTTAATAACTTGTTAATTGTATTAGTTAGACAACAATTTGTTGCTTATTTTCAACAACAATCATTTTATGGGTACGCATTTGATTTTACTGCATTCCTTGCACAATATTAAGAGGAAAACGTCTTTTGGTATTTTCACTAGAAGCAATACTTTCTAAAATAATCACGTTGAAATCCGTTGCGATTCAACACCCACGCAGATAACTCTAAAAGTCTTATCCCTACTAAAAAGTTTAACAGGACCTTTTTCACTTTAAGCTATGCAAGGAATAAATAAATATAAGTTAAAAGTTAATAATTTGTTAATTGCATTAGTTAGACAACAATTTGTTGCTTATTTTCAACAACAATCATTTTATGGATACGCAATTGATTTTAGTGCATTCCTTGCACAATATTAAGAGGATAATGTGTTTTGGTATTTTTCACTAGAACCAATACTTTCGAAAATAATCACGTCGAAATCCGTTGCGATTCAACACCCACGCAGATAACTCTAAAAGTCTTATCCCTACTAAAAAGTTTAACAGGACCTTTTTCACTTTCAGCTATGCAAGGAATAAATAAATATAAGTTAAAAGTTAATAATTTGTTAATTGCATTAGTTAGACAACAATTTGTTGCTTATTTTCAACAACAATCATTTTATGGATACGCAATTGATTTTAGTGCATTCCTTGCACAATATTAAGAGGATAATGTCTTTTGGTATTTTTCACTAGAAGCAATACTTTCGAAAATAATCACGTCGAAATCCGTTGCGACTTAACACCCACGCAGATAACTCTAAAAGTCTTATCCCTACTCAAAAGTTTAACAGGACCTTTTTCACTTTAAACTATGCAAGGAATAAATAAATATAAGTTAAAAGTTAATAATTTGTTAATTGCATTAGTTAGACAACAATTTGTTGCTTATTTTCAACAACAATCATTTTATGGATACGCAATTGATTTTAGTGCATTCCTTGCACAATATTAAGAGGAAAATGTCTTTTGGTGTTTTTCACTAGAAGCAATACTTTCTAAAATAATCACGTCGAAATCAGTTGAGACTCAACACCCACGCAGATAACTCTAAAAGTCTTATCCCTACTAAAAAGTTTAACAGGACCTTCTTCACTTTAAACTATGCAAGGAATAAATAAATATAAGTTAAAAGTTAATAACTTGTTAATTGCATTAGTTAGACAACAATTTGTTTCTTATTTTCAACAACAATCATTTTATGGATACGCAATTGATTTTACTGCATTCCTTGCACAATATTAAGAGGAAAACGTCTTTTGGTATTTTTCACTAGAAGCAATACTTTCGAAAATAATCACGTCGAAATCCGTTGCGACTCAACACCCACGCAGATAACTCTAAAAGTCTTATCCCTACTAAAAAGTTTAACAGGACCTTTTTCACTTTAAGCTATGCAAGGAATAAATAAATATAAGTTAAAAGTTAATAATTTGTTAATTGCATTAGTTAGATAACAATTTGTTGCTTATTTTCAACAACAATCATTTTATGGATACGCAATTGATTTTAGTGCATTCCTTGCACAATATTAAGAGGAAAACGTCTTTTGGTATTTTTCACTAGAAGCAATACTTTCGAAAATAATCACGTCGAAATCCGTTGCGACTCAACACCCACGCAGATAACTCTAAAAGTCTTATCCCTACAAAAAAGTTTAACAGGACCTTTTTCACTTTAAACTATGCAAGGAATAAATAAATATAAGTTAAAAGTTAATAACTTGTTAATTGTATTAGTTAGACAACAATTTGTTGCTTATTTTCAACAACAATCATTGTATGGATACGCAATTGATTTTACTGCATTCCTTGCACAATATTAAGAGGAAAACGTCTTTTGGTATTTTTCACTAGAAGCAATACTTTCGAAAATAATCACGTCGAAATCCGTTGCGATTCAACACCCACGCAGATAACTCTAAAAGTCTTATCCCTACTAAAAAGTTTAACAGGACCTTTTTCACTTTAAGCTATGCAAGGAATAAATAAATATAAGTTAAAAGTTAATAATTTGTTAATTGCATTAGTTAGACAACAATTTGTTGCTTATTTTCAACAACAATCATTTTATGGATACGCAATTGATTTTAGTGCATTCCTTGCACAATATTAAGAGGAAAACGTCTTTTGGTATTTTTCACTAGAAGCAATACTTTCGAAAATAATCACGTCGAAATCCGTTGCGACTCAACACCCACGCAGATAACTCTAAAAGTCTTATCCCTACAAAAAAGTTTAACAGGACCTTTTTCACTTTAAACTATGCAAGGAATAAATAAATATAAGTTAAAAGTTAATAACTTGTTAATTGTATTAGTTAGACAACAATTTGTTGCTTATTTTCAACAACAATCATTTTATGGGTACGCATTTGATTTTACTGCATTCCTTGCACAATATTAAGAGGAAAACGTCTTTTGGTATTTTCACTAGAAGCAATACTTTCTAAAATAATCACGTTGAAATCCGTTGCGATTCAACACCCACGCAGATAACTCTAAAAGTCTTATCCCTACTAAAAAGTTTAACAGGACCTTTTTCACTTTAAGCTATGCAAGGAATAAATAAATATAAGTTAAAAGTTAATAATTTGTTAATTGCATTAGTTAGACAACAATTTGTTGCTTATTTTCAACAACAATCATTTTATGGATACGCAATTGATTTTAGTGCATTCCTTGCACAATATTAAGAGGATAATGTCTTTTGGTATTTTTCACTAGAAGCAATACTTTCGAAAATAATCACGTCGAAATCCGTTGCGATTCAACACCCACGCAGATAACTCTAAAAGTCTTATCCCTACTAAAAAGTTTAACAGGACCTTTTTCACTTTAAGCTATGCAAGGAATAAATAAATATAAGTTAAAAGTTAATAATTTGTTAATTGCATTAGTTAGACAACAATTTGTTGCTTATTTTCAACAACAATCATTTTATGGATACGCAATTGATTTTAGTGCATTCCTTGCACAATATTAAGAGGATAATGTCTTTTGGTATTTTTCACTAGAAGCAATACTTTCGAAAATAATCACGTCGAAATCCGTTGCGACTTAACACCCACGCAGATAACTCTAAAAGTCTTATCCCTACTCAAAAGTTTAACAGGACCTTTTTCACTTTAAACTATGCAAGGAATAAATAAATATAAGTTAAAAGTTAATAACTTGTTAATTGCATTAGTTAGACACCAATTTGTTGCTTATTTTCAACAACAATCATTTTATGGGTACGCATTTGATTTTACTGCATTCCTTGCACAATATTAAGAGGAAAACGTCTTTTGGTATTTTTCACTAGAAGCAATACTTTCGAAAATAATCACGTCGAAATCCGTTGCGATTCAACACCCACGCAGATAACTCTAAAAGTCTTATCCCTACTAAAAAGTTTAACAGGACCTTTTTCACTTTAAGCTATGCAAGGAATAAATAAATATAAGTTAAAAGTTAATAATTTGTTAATTGCATTAGTTAGACAACAATTTGTTGCTTATTTTCAACAACAATCATTTTATGGATACGCAATTGATTTTAGTGCATTCCTTGCACAATATTAAGAGGAAAATGTCTTTTGGTGTTTTTCACTAGAAGCAATACTTTCTAAAATAATCACGTCGAAATCAGTTGAGACTCAACACCCACGCAGATAACTCTAAAAGTCTTATCCCTACTAAAAAGTTTAACAGGACCTTCTTCACTTTAAACTATGCAAGGAATAAATAAATATAAGTTAAAAGTTAATAACTTGTTAATTGTATTAGTTAGACAACAATTTGTTGCTTATTTTCAACAACAATCATTGTATGGATACGCAATTGATTTTACTGCATTCCTTGCACAATATTAAGAGGAAAACGTCTTTTGGTATTTTTCACTAGAAGCAATACTTTCGAAAATAATCACGTCGAAATCCGTTGCGATTCAACACCCACGCAGATAACTCTAAAAGTCTTATCCCTACTAAAAAGTTTAACAGGACCTTTTTCACTTTAAGCTATGCAAGGAATAAATAAATATAAGTTAAAAGTTAATAACTTGTTAATTGCATTAGTTAGACACCAATTTGTTGCTTATTTTCAACAACAATCATTTTATGGATACGCAATTGATTTTAGTGCATTCCTTGCACAATATTAAGAGGAAAACGTCTTTTGGTATTTTTCACTAGAAGCAATACTTTCGAAAATAATCACGTCGAAATCCGTTGCGACTCAACACCCACGCAGATAACTCTAAAAGTCTTATCCCTACAAAAAAGTTTAACAGGACCTTTTTCACTTTAAACTATGCAAGGAATAAATAAATATAAGTTAAAAGTTAATAACTTGTTAATTGTATTAGTTAGACAACAATTTGTTGCTTATTTTCAACAACAATCATTTTATGGGTACGCATTTGATTTTACTGCATTCCTTGCACAATATTAAGAGGAAAACGTCTTTTGGTATTTTCACTAGAAGCAATACTTTCTAAAATAATCACGTTGAAATCCGTTGCGATTCAACACCCACGCAGATAACTCTAAAAGTCTTATCCCTACTAAAAAGTTTAACAGGACCTTTTTCACTTTAAGCTATGCAAGGAATAAATAAATATAAGTTAAAAGTTAATAATTTGTTAATTGCATTAGTTAGACAACAATTTGTTGCTTATTTTCAACAACAATCATTTTATGGATACGCAATTGATTTTAGTGCATTCCTTGCACAATATTAAGAGGATAATGTCTTTTGGTATTTTTCACTAGAAGCAATACTTTCGAAAATAATCACGTCGAAATCCGTTGCGATTCAACACCCACGCAGATAACTCTAAAAGTCTTATCCCTACTAAAAAGTTTAACAGGACCTTTTTCACTTTAAGCTATGCAAGGAATAAATAAATATAAGTTAAAAGTTAATAATTTGTTAATTGCATTAGTTAGACAACAATTTGTTGCTTATTTTCAACAACAATCATTTTATGGATACGCAATTGATTTTAGTGCATTCCTTGCACAATATTAAGAGGATAATGTCTTTTGGTATTTTTCACTAGAAGCAATACTTTCGAAAATAATCACGTCGAAATCCGTTGCGACTTAACACCCACGCAGATAACTCTAAAAGTCTTATCCCTACTCAAAAGTTTAACAGGACCTTTTTCACTTTAAACTATGCAAGGAATAAATAAATATAAGTTAAAAGTTAATAACTTGTTAATTGCATTAGTTAGACACCAATTTGTTGCTTATTTTCAACAACAATCATTTTATGGGTACGCATTTGATTTTACTGCATTCCTTGCACAATATTAAGAGGAAAACGTCTTTTGGTATTTTCACTAGAAGCAATACTTTCTAAAATAATCACGTTGAAATCCGTTGCGATTCAACACCCACGCAGATAACTCTAAAAGTCTTATCCCTACTAAAAAGTTTAACAGGACCTTTTTCACTTTAAGCTATGCAAGGAATAAATAAATATAAGTTAAAAGTTAATAATTTGTTAATTGCATTAGTTAGACAACAATTTGTTGCTTATTTTCAACAACAATCATTTTATGGATACGCAATTGATTTTAGTGCATTCCTTGCACAATATTAAGAGGAAAATGTCTTTTGGTGTTTTTCACTAGAAGCAATACTTTCTAAAATAATCACGTCGAAATCAGTTGAGACTCAACACCCACGCAGATAACTCTAAAAGTCTTATCCCTACTAAAAAGTTTAACAGGACCTTCTTCACTTTAAACTATGCAAGGAATAAATAAATATAAGTTAAAAGTTAATAACTTGTTAATTGCATTAGTTAGACAACAATTTGTTGCTTATTTTCAACAACAATCATTTTATGGATACGCAATTGATTTTACTGCATTCCTTGCACAATATTAAGAGGAAAACGTCTTTTGGTATTTTTCACTAGAAGCAATACTTTCTAAAATAATCACGTTGAAATCCGTTGCGATTCAACACCCACGCAGATAAATCTAAAAGTCTTATCCCTACTAAAAAGTTTAACAGGACCTTCTTCACTTTAAACTATGCAAGGAATAAATAAATATAAGTTAAAAGTTAATAACTTGTTAATTGCATTATTTAGACAACAATTTGTTGCTTATTTTCAACAACAATCATTTTATGGATACGCAATTGATTTTACTGCATTCCTTGCACAATATTAAGAGGAAAACGTCTTTTGGTATTTTTCACTAGAAGCAATACTTTCGAAAATAATCACGTCGAAATCCGTTGCGACTCAACACCCACGCAGATAACTCTAAAAGTCTTATCCCTACAAAAAAGTTTAACAGGACCTTTTTCACTTTAAACTATGCAAGGAATAAATAAATATAAGTTAAAAGTTAATAACTTGTTAATTGTATTAGTTAGACAACAATTTGTTGCTTATTTTCAACAACAATCATTTTATGGGTACGCATTTGATTTTACTGCATTCCTTGCACAATATTAAGAGGAAAACGTCTTTTGGTATTTTCACTAGAAGCAATACTTTCTAAAATAATCACGTTGAAATCCGTTGCGATTCAACACCCACGCAGATAACTCTAAAAGTCTTATCCCTACTAAAAAGTTTAACAGGACCTTTTTCACTTTAAGCTATGCAAGGAATAAATAAATATAAGTTGAAAGTTAATAATTTGTTAATTGCATTAGTTAGACAACAATTTGTTGCTTATTTTCAACAACAATCATTTTATGGATACGCAATTGATTTTAGTGCATTCCTTGCACAATATTAAGAGGATAATGTCTTTTGGTATTTTTCACTAGAAGCAATACTTTCGAAAATAATCACGTCGAAATCCGTTGCGACTTAACACCCACGCAGATAACTCTAAAAGTCTTATCCCTACTCAAAAGTTTAACAGGACCTTTTTCACTTTAAACTATGCAAGGAATAAATAAATATAAGTTAAAAGTTAATAACTTGTTAATTGCATTAGTTAGACACCAATTTGTTGCTTATTTTCAACAACAATCATTTTATGGGTACGCATTTGATTTTACTGCATTCCTTGCACAATATTAAGAGGAAAACGTCTTTTGGTATTTTCACTAGAAGCAATACTTTCTAAAATAATCACGTTGAAATCCGTTGCTATTCAACACCCACGCAGATAACTCTAAAAGTCTTATCCCTACTAAAAAGTTTAACAGGACCTTTTTCACTTTAAGCTATGCAAGGAATAAATAAATATAAGTTAAAAGTTAATAATTTGTTAATTGCATTAGTTAGACAACAATTTGTTGCTTATTTTCAACAACAATCATTTTATGGATACGCAATTGATTTTAGTGCATTCCTTGCACAATATTAAGAGGATAATGTCTTTTGGTATTTTTCACTAGAAGCAATACTTTCGAAAATAATCACGTCGAAATCCGTTGCGATTCAACACCCACGCAGATAACTCTAAAAGTCTTATCCCTACTAAAAAGTTTAACAGGACCTTTTTCACTTTAAGCTATGCAAGGAATAAATAAATATAAGTTAAAAGTTAATAATTTGTTAATTGCATTAGTTAGACAACAATTTGTTGCTTATTTTCAACAACAATCATTTTATGGATACGCAATTGATTTTAGTGCATTCCTTGCACAATATTAAGAGGATAATGTCTTTTGGTATTTTTCACTAGAAGCAATACTTTCGAAAATAATCACGTCGAAATCCGTTGCGACTTAACACCCACGCAGATAACTCTAAAAGTCTTATCCCTACTCAAAAGTTTAACAGGACCTTTTTCACTTTAAACTATGCAAGGAATAAATAAATATAAGTTAAAAGTTAATAACTTGTTAATTGCATTAGTTAGACACCAATTTGTTGCTTATTTTCAACAACAATCATTTTATGGGTACGCATTTGATTTTACTGCATTCCTTGCACAATATAAAGAGGAAAACGTCTTTTGGTATTTTCACTAGAAGCAATACTTTCTAAAATAATCACGTTGAAATCCGTTGCGATTCAACACCCACGCAGATAACTCTAAAAGTCTTATCCCTACTAAAAAGTTTAACAGGACCTTTTTCACTTTAAGCTATGCAAGGAATAAATAAATATAAGTTAAAAGTTAATAATTTGTTAATTGCATTAGTTAGACAACAATTTGTTGCTTATTTTCAACAACAATCATTTTATGGATACGCAATTGATTTTAGTGCATTCCTTGCACAATATTAAGAGGAAAATGTCTTTTGGTGTTTTTCACTAGAAGCAATACTTTCTAAAATAATCACGTCGAAATCCGTTGCGATTCAACACCCACGCAGATAACTCTAAAAGTCTTATCCCTACTAAAAAGTTTAACAGGACCTTTTTCACTTTAAGCTATGCAAGGAATAAATAAATATAAGTTAAAAGTTAATAATTTGTTAATTGCATTAGTTAGACAACAATTTGTTGCTTATTTTCAACAACAATCATTTTATGGATACGCAATTGATTTTAGTGCATTCCTTGCACAATATTAAGAGGATAATGTCTTTTGGTATTTTTCACTAGAAGCAATACTTTCGAAAATAATCACGTCGAAATCCGTTGCGATTCAACACCCACGCAGATAACTCTAAAAGTCTTATCCCTACTAAAAAGTTTAACAGGACCTTTTTCACTTTAAGCTATGCAAGGAATAAATAAATATAAGTTAAAAGTTAATAATTTGTTAATTGCATTAGTTAGACAACAATTTGTTGCTTATTTTCAACAACAATCATTTTATGGATACGCAATTGATTTTAGTGCATTCCTTGCACAATATTAAGAGGATAATGTCTTTTGGTATTTTTCACTAGAAGCAATACTTTCGAAAATAATCACGTCGAAATCCGTTGCGACTTAACACCCACGCAGATAACTCTAAAAGTCTTATCCCTACTCAAAAGTTTAACAGGACCTTTTTCACTTTAAACTATGCAAGGAATAAATAAATATAAGTTAAAAGTTAATAACTTGTTAATTGCATTAGTTAGACACCAATTTGTTGCTTATTTTCAACAACAATCATTTTATGGGTACGCATTTGATTTTACTGCATTCCTTGCACAATATTAAGAGGAAAACGTCTTTTGGTATTTTCACTAGAAGCAATACTTTCTAAAATAATCACGTTGAAATCCGTTGCGATTCAACACCCACGCAGATAACTCTAAAAGTCTTATCCCTACTAAAAAGTTTAACAGGACCTTTTTCACTTTAAGCTATGCAAGGAATAAATAAATATAAGTTAAAAGTTAATAATTTGTTAATTGCATTAGTTAGACAACAATTTGTTGCTTATTTTCAACAACAATCATTTTATGGATACGCAATTGATTTTAGTGCATTCCTTGCACAATATTAAGAGGAAAATGTCTTTTGGTGTTTTTCACTAGAAGCAATACTTTCTAAAATAATCACGTCGAAATCAGTTGAGACTCAACACCCACGCAGATAACTCTAAAAGTCTTATCCCTACTAAAAAGTTTAACAGGACCTTCTTCACTTTAAACTATGCAAGGAATAAATAAATATAAGTTAAAAGTTAATAACTTGTTAATTGCATTAGTTAGACAACAATTTGTTGCTTATTTTCAACAACAATCATTTTATGGATACGCAATTGATTTTACTGCATTCCTTGCACAATATTAAGAGGAAAACGTCTTTTGGTATTTTTCACTAGAAGCAATACTTTCTAAAATAATCACGTTGAAATCCGTTGCGATTCAACACCCACGCAGATAAATCTAAAAGTCTTATCCCTACTAAAAAGTTTAACAGGACCTTCTTCACTTTAAACTATGCAAGGAATAAATAAATATAAGTTAAAAGTTAATAACTTGTTAATTGCATTAGTTAGACACCAATTTGTTGCTTATTTTCAACAACCATTTTATGGATACGCAATTGATTTTAGTGCATTCCTTGCACAATATTAAGAGGAAAATGTCTTTTGGTGTTTTTCACTAGAAGCAATACTTTCTAAAATAATCACGTCGAAATCAGTTGAGACTCAACACCCACGCAGATAACTCTAAAAGTCTTATCCCTACTAAAAAGTTTAACAGGACCTTCTTCACTTTAAACTATGCAAGGAATAAATAAATATAAGTTAAAAGTTAATAACTTGTTAATTGCATTAGTTAGACAACAATTTGTTGCTTATTTTCAACAACAATCATTTTATGGATACGCAATTGATTTTAGTGCATTCCTTGCACAATATTAAGAGGAAAACTTCTTTTGGTATTTTTCACTAGAAGCAATACTTTCGAAAATAATCACGTCGAAATCCGGTGCGACTCAACACCCACGCAGATAACTCTAAAAGTCTTATCCCTACAAAAAAGTTTAACAGGACCTTTTTCACTTTAAACTATGCAAGGAATAAATAAATATAAGTTAAAAGTTAATAACTTGTTAATTGTATTAGTTAGACAACAATTTGTTGCTTATTTTCAACAACAATCATTTTATGGGTACGCATTTGATTTTACTGCATTCCTTGCACAATATTAAGAGGAAAACGTCTTTTGGTATTTTCACTAGAAGCAATACTTTCTAAAATAATCACGTTGAAATCCGTTGCGATTCAACACCCACGCAGATAACTCTAAAAGTCTTATCCCTACTAAAAAGTTTAACAGGACCTTTTTCACTTTAAGCTATGCAAGGAATAAATAAATATAAGTTAAAAGTTAATAATTTGTTAATTGCATTAGTTAGACAACAATTTGTTGCTTATTTTCAACAACAATCATTTTATGGATACGCAATTGATTTTAGTGCATTCCTTGCACAATATTAAGAGGATAATGTCTTTTGGTATTTTTCACTAGAAGCAATACTTTCGAAAATAATCACGTCGAAATCCGTTGCGACTTAACACCCACGCAGATAACTCTAAAAGTCTTATCCCTACTCAAAAGTTTAACAGGACCTTTTTCACTTTAAACTATGCAAGGAATAAATAAATATAAGTTAAAAGTTAATAACTTGTTAATTGCATTAGTTAGACACCAATTTGTTGCTTATTTTCAACAACAATCATTTTATGGGTACGCATTTGATTTTACTGCATTCCTTGCACAATATTAAGAGGAAAACGTCTTTTGGTATTTTCACTAGAAGCAATACTTTCTAAAATAATCACGTTGAAATCCGTTGCGATTCAACACCCACGCAGATAACTCTAAAAGTCTTATCCCTACTAAAAAGTTTAACAGGACCTTCTTCACTTTAAACTATGCAAGGAATAAATAAATATAAGTTAAAAGTTAATAACTTGTTAATTGCATTAGTTAGACAACAATTTGTTGCTTATTTTCAACAACAATCATTTTATGGATACGCAATTGATTTTACTGCATTCCTTGCACAATATTAAGAGGAAAACGTCTTTTGGTATTTTTCACTAGAAGCAATACTTTCGAAAATAATCACGTCGAAATCCGTTGCGATTCAACACCCACGCAGATAACTCTAAAAGTCTTATCCCTACTAAAAAGTTTAACAGGACCTTTTTCACTTTAAGCTATGCAAGGAATAAATAAATATAAGTTAAAAGTTAATAATTTGTTAATTGCATTAGTTAGACAACAATTTGTTGCTTATTTTCAACAACAATCATTTTATGGATACGCAATTGATTTTAGTGCATTCCTTGCACAATATTAAGAGGAAAACGTCTTTTGGTATTTTTCACTAGAAGCAATACTTTCGAAAATAATCACGTCGAAATCCGTTGCGACTCAACACCCACGCAGATAACTCTAAAAGTCTTATCCCTACAAAAAAGTTTAACAGGACCTTTTTCACTTTAAACTATGCAAGGAATAAATAAATATAAGTTAAAAGTTAATAACTTGTTAATTGTATTAGTTAGACAACAATTTGTTGCTTATTTTCAACAACAATCATTGTATGGATACGCAATTGATTTTACTGCATTCCTTGCACAATATTAAGAGGAAAACGTCTTTTGGTATTTTTCACTAGAAGCAATACTTTCGAAAATAATCACGTCGAAATCCGTTGCGATTCAACACCCACGCAGATAACTCTAAAAGTCTTATCCCTACTAAAAAGTTTAACAGGACCTTTTTCACTTTAAGCTATGCAAGGAATAAATAAATATAAGTTAAAAGTTAATAATTTGTTAATTGCATTAGTTAGACAACAATTTGTTGCTTATTTTCAACAACAATCATTTTATGGATACGCAATTGATTTTAGTGCATTCCTTGCACAATATTAAGAGGAAAACGTCTTTTGGTATTTTTCACTAGAAGCAATACTTTCGAAAATAATCACGTCGAAATCCGTTGCGACTCAACACCCACGCAGATAACTCTAAAAGTCTTATCCCTACAAAAAAGTTTAACAGGACCTTTTTCACTTTAAACTATGCAAGGAATAAATAAATATAAGTTAAAAGTTAATAACTTGTTAATTGTATTAGTTAGACAACAATTTGTTGCTTATTTTCAACAACAATCATTTTATGGGTACGCATTTGATTTTACTGCATTCCTTGCACAATATTAAGAGGAAACCGTGTTTTGGTATTTTCACTAGAAGCAATACTTTCTAAAATAATCACGTTGAAATCCGTTGCGATTCAACACCCACGCAGATAACTCTAAAAGTCTTATCCCTACTAAAAAGTTTAACAGGACCTTTTTCACTTTAAGCTATGCAAGGAATAAATAAATATAAGTTAAAAGTTAATAATTTGTTAATTGCATTAGTTAGACAACAATTTGTTGCTTATTTTCAACAACAATCATTTTATGGATACGCAATTGATTTTAGTGCATTCCTTGCACAATATTAAGAGGATAATGTCTTTTGGTATTTTTCACTAGAAGCAATACTTTCGAAAATAATCACGTCGAAATCCGTTGCGATTCAACACCCACGCAGATAACTCTAAAAGTCTTATCCCTACTAAAAAGTTTAACAGGACCTTTTTCACTTTAAGCTATGCAAGGAATAAATAAATATAAGTTAAAAGTTAATAATTTGTTAATTGCATTAGTTAGACAACAATTTGTTGCTTATTTTCAACAACAATCATTTTATGGATACGCAATTGATTTTAGTGCATTCCTTGCACAATATTAAGAGGAAAACGTCTTTTGGTATTTTTCACTAGAAGCAATACTTTCGAAAATAATCACGTCGAAATCCGTTGCGACTCAACACCCACGCAGATAACTCTAAAAGTCTTATCCCTACAAAAAAGTTTAACAGGACCTTTTTCACTTTAAACTATGCAAGGAATAAATAAATATAAGTTAAAAGTTAATAACTTGTTAATTGTATTAGTTAGACAACAATTTGTTGCTTATTTTCAACAACAATCATTTTATGGGTACGCATTTGATTTTACTGCATTCCTTGCACAATATTAAGAGGAAAACGTCTTTTGGTATTTTCACTAGAAGCAATACTTTCTAAAATAATCACGTTGAAATCCGTTGCGATTCAACACCCACGCAGATAACTCTAAAAGTCTTATCCCTACTAAAAAGTTTAACAGGACCTTTTTCACTTTAAGCTATGCAAGGAATAAATAAATATAAGTTAAAAGTTAATAATTTGTTAATTGCATTAGTTAGACAACAATTTGTTGCTTATTTTCAACAACAATCATTTTATGGATACGCAATTGATTTTAGTGCATTCCTTGCACAATATTAAGAGGAAAATGTCTTTTGGTGTTTTTCACTAGAAGCAATACTTTCTAAAATAATCACGTCGAAATCAGTTGAGACTCAACACCCACGCAGATAACTCTAAAAGTCTTATCCCTACTAAAAAGTTTAACAGGACCTTCTTCACTTTAAACTATGCAAGGAATAAATAAATATAAGTTAAAAGTTAATAACTTGTTAATTGCATTAGTTAGACAACAATTTGTTGCTTATTTTCAACAACAATCATTTTATGGATACGCAATTGATTTTACTGCATTCCTTGCACAATATTAAGAGGAAAACGTCTTTTGGTATTTTTCACTAGAAGCAATACTTTCGAAAATAATCACGTCGAAATCCGTTGCGATTCAACACCCACGCAGATAACTCTAAAAGTCTTATCCCTACTAAAAAGTTTAACAGGACCTTTTTCACTTTAAGCTATGCAAGGAATAAATAAATATAAGTTAAAAGTTAATAATTTGTTAATTGCATTAGTTAGACAACAATTTGTTGCTTATTTTCAACAACAATCATTTTATGGATACGCAATTGATTTTAGTGCATTCCTTGCACAATATTAAGAGGAAAACGTCTTTTGGTATTTTTCACTAGAAGCAATACTTTCGAAAATAATCACGTCGAAATCCGTTGCGACTCAACACCCACGCAGATAACTCTAAAAGTCTTATCCCTACAAAAAAGTTTAACAGGACCTTTTTCACTTTAAACTATGCAAGGAATAAATAAATATAAGTTAAAAGTTAATAACTTGTTAATTGCATTAGTTAGACACCAATTTGTTGCTTATTTTCAACAACCATTTTATGGATACGCAATTGATTTTAGTGCATTCCTTGCACAATATTAAGAGGAAAATGTCTTTTGGTGTTTTTCACTAGAAGCAATACTTTCTAAAATAATCACGTCGAAATCAGTTGAGACTCAACACCCACGCAGATAACTCTAAAAGTCTTATCCCTACTAAAAAGTTTAACAGGACCTTCTTCACTTTAAACTATGCAAGGAATAAATAAATATAAGTTAAAAGTTAATAACTTGTTAATTGCATTAGTTAGACAACAATTTGTTGCTTATTTTCAACAACAATCATTTTATGGATACGCAATTGATTTTACTGCATTCCTTGCACAATATTAAGAGGAAAACGTCTTTTGGTATTTTTCACTAGAAGCAATACTTTCGAAAATAATCACGTCGAAATCCGGTGCGACTCAACACCCACGCAGATAACTCTAAAAGTCTTATCCCTACAAAAAAGTTTAACAGGACCTTTTTCACTTTAAACTATGCAAGGAATAAATAAATATAAGTTAAAAGTTAATAACTTGTTAATTGTATTAGTTAGACAACAATTTGTTGCTTATTTTCAACAACAATCATTTTATGGGTACGCATTTGATTTTACTGCATTCCTTGCACAATATTAAGAGGAAAACGTCTTTTGGTATTTTCACTAGAAGCAATACTTTCTAAAATAATCACGTTGAAATCCGTTGCGATTCAACACCCACGCAGATAACTCTAAAAGTCTTATCCCTACTAAAAAGTTTAACAGGACCTTTTTCACTTTAAGCTATGCAAGGAATAAATAAATATAAGTTAAAAGTTAATAATTTGTTAATTGCATTAGTTAGACAACAATTTGTTGCTTATTTTCAACAACAATCATTTTATGGATACGCAATTGATTTTAGTGCATTCCTTGCACAATATTAAGAGGATAATGTCTTTTGGTATTTTTCACTAGAAGCAATACTTTCGAAAATAATCACGTCGAAATCCGTTGCGATTCAACACCCACGCAGATAACTCTAAAAGTCTTATCCCTACTAAAAAGTTTAACAGGACCTTTTTCACTTTAAGCTATGCAAGGAATAAATAAATATAAGTTAAAAGTTAATAATTTGTTAATTGCATTAGTTAGACAACAATTTGTTGCTTATTTTCAACAACAATCATTTTATGGATACGCAATTGATTTTAGTGCATTCCTTGCACAATATTAAGAGGAAAATGTCTTTTGGTGTTTTTCACTAGAAGCAATACTTTCTAAAATAATCACGTCGAAATCAGTTGAGACTCAACACCCACGCAGATAACTCTAAAAGTCTTATCCCTACTAAAAAGTTTAACAGGACCTTCTTCACTTTAAACTATGCAAGGAATAAATAAATATAAGTTAAAAGTTAATAACTTGTTAATTGCATTAGTTAGACAACAATTTGTTGCTTATTTTCAACAACAATCATTTTATGGATACGCAATTGATTTTACTGCATTCCTTGCACAATATTAAGAGGAAAACGTCTTTTGGTATTTTTCACTAGAAGCAATACTTTCGAAAATAATCACGTCGAAATCCGTTGCGATTCAACACCCACGCAGATAACTCTAAAAGTCTTATCCCTACTAAAAAGTTTAACAGGACCTTTTTCACTTTAAGCTATGCAAGGAATAAATAAATATAAGTTAAAAGTTAATAATTTGTTAATTGCATTAGTTAGACAACAATTTGTTGCTTATTTTCAACAACAATCATTTTATGGATACGCAATTGATTTTAGTGCATTCCTTGCACAATATTAAGAGGAAAACGTCTTTTGGTATTTTTCACTAGAAGCAATACTTTCGAAAATAATCACGTCGAAATCCGTTGCGACTCAACACCCACGCAGATAACTCTAAAAGTCTTATCCCTACAAAAAAGTTTAACAGGACCTTTTTCACTTTAAACTATGCAAGGAATAAATAAATATAAGTTAAAAGTTAATAACTTGTTAATTGCATTAGTTAGACACCAATTTGTTGCTTATTTTCAACAACCATTTTATGGATACGCAATTGATTTTAGTGCATTCCTTGCACAATATTAAGAGGAAAATGTCTTTTGGTGTTTTTCACTAGAAGCAATACTTTCTAAAATAATCACGTCGAAATCAGTTGAGACTCAACACCCACGCAGATAACTCTAAAAGTCTTATCCCTACTAAAAAGTTTAACAGGACCTTCTTCACTTTAAACTATGCAAGGAATAAATAAATATAAGTTAAAAGTTAATAACTTGTTAATTGCATTAGTTAGACAACAATTTGTTGCTTATTTTCAACAACAATCATTTTATGGATACGCAATTGATTTTAGTGCATTCCTTGCACAATATTAAGAGGAAAACTTCTTTTGGTATTTTTCACTAGAAGCAATACTTTCGAAAATAATCACGTCGAAATCCGGTGCGACTCAACACCCACGCAGATAACTCTAAAAGTCTTATCCCTACAAAAAAGTTTAACAGGACCTTTTTCACTTTAAACTATGCAAGGAATAAATAAATATAAGTTAAAAGTTAATAACTTGTTAATTGTATTAGTTAGACAACAATTTGTTGCTTATTTTCAACAACAATCATTTTATGGGTACGCATTTGATTTTACTGCATTCCTTGCACAATATTAAGAGGAAAACGTCTTTTGGTATTTTCACTAGAAGCAATACTTTCTAAAATAATCACGTTGAAATCCGTTGCGATTCAACACCCACGCAGATAACTCTAAAAGTCTTATCCCTACTAAAAAGTTTAACAGGACCTTTTTCACTTTAAGCTATGCAAGGAATAAATAAATATAAGTTAAAAGTTAATAATTTGTTAATTGCATTAGTTAGACAACAATTTGTTGCTTATTTTCAACAACAATCATTTTATGGATACGCAATTGATTTTAGTGCATTCCTTGCACAATATTAAGAGGATAATGTCTTTTGGTATTTTTCACTAGAAGCAATACTTTCGAAAATAATCACGTCGAAATCCGTTGCGATTCAACACCCACGCAGATAACTCTAAAAGTCTTATCCCTACTAAAAAGTTTAACAGGACCTTTTTCACTTTAAGCTATGCAAGGAATAAATAAATATAAGTTAAAAGTTAATAATTTGTTAATTGCATTAGTTAGACAACAATTTGTTGCTTATTTTCAACAACAATCATTTTATGGATACGCAATTGATTTTAGTGCATTCCTTGCACAATATTAAGAGGATAATGTCTTTTGGTATTTTTCACTAGAAGCAATACTTTCGAAAATAATCACGTCGAAATCCGTTGCGACTTAACACCCACGCAGATAACTCTAAAAGTCTTATCCCTACTCAAAAGTTTAACAGGACCTTTTTCACTTTAAACTATGCAAGGAATAAATAAATATAAGTTAAAAGTTAATAACTTGTTAATTGCATTAGTTAGACACCAATTTGTTGCTTATTTTCAACAACAATCATTTTATGGGTACGCATTTGATTTTACTGCATTCCTTGCACAATATTAAGAGGAAAACGTCTTTTGGTATTTTCACTAGAAGCAATACTTTCTAAAATAATCACGTTGAAATCCGTTGCGATTCAACACCCACGCAGATAACTCTAAAAGTCTTATCCCTACTAAAAAGTTTAACAGGACCTTTTTCACTTTAAGCTATGCAAGGAATAAATAAATATAAGTTAAAAGTTAATAATTTGTTAATTGCATTAGTTAGACAACAATTTGTTGCTTATTTTCAACAACAATCATTTTATGGATACGCAATTGATTTTAGTGCATTCCTTGCACAATATTAAGAGGAAAATGTCTTTTGGTGTTTTTCACTAGAAGCAATACTTTCTAAAATAATCACGTCGAAATCAGTTGAGACTCAACACCCACGCAGATAACTCTAAAAGTCTTATCCCTACTAAAAAGTTTAACAGGACCTTCTTCACTTTAAACTATGCAAGGAATAAATAAATATAAGTTAAAAGTTAATAACTTGTTAATTGCATTAGTTAGACAACAATTTGTTGCTTATTTTCAACAACAATCATTTTATGGATACGCAATTGATTTTACTGCATTCCTTGCACAATATTAAGAGGAAAACGTCTTTTGGTATTTTTCACTAGAAGCAATACTTTCGAAAATAATCACGTCGAAATCCGTTGCGATTCAACACCCACGCAGATAACTCTAAAAGTCTTATCCCTACTAAAAAGTTTAACAGGACCTTTTTCACTTTAAGCTATGCAAGGAATAAATAAATATAAGTTAAAAGTTAATAATTTGTTAATTGCATTAGTTAGACAACAATTTGTTGCTTATTTTCAACAACAATCATTTTATGGATACGCAATTGATTTTAGTGCATTCCTTGCACAATATTAAGAGGAAAACGTCTTTTGGTATTTTTCACTAGAAGCAATACTTTCGAAAATAATCACGTCGAAATCCGTTGCGACTCAACACCCACGCAGATAACTCTAAAAGTCTTATCCCTACAAAAAAGTTTAACAGGACCTTTTTCACTTTAAACTATGCAAGGAATAAATAAATATAAGTTAAAAGTTAATAACTTGTTAATTGTATTAGTTAGACAACAATTTGTTGCTTATTTTCAACAACAATCATTGTATGGATACGCAATTGATTTTACTGCATTCCTTGCACAATATTAAGAGGAAAACGTCTTTTGGTATTTTTCACTAGAAGCAATACTTTCGAAAATAATCACGTCGAAATCCGTTGCGATTCAACACCCACGCAGATAACTCTAAAAGTCTTATCCCTACTAAAAAGTTTAACAGGACCTTTTTCACTTTAAGCTATGCAAGGAATAAATAAATATAAGTTAAAAGTTAATAATTTGTTAATTGCATTAGTTAGACAACAATTTGTTGCTTATTTTCAACAACAATCATTTTATGGATACGCAATTGATTTTAGTGCATTCCTTGCACAATATTAAGAGGATAATGTCTTTTGGTATTTTTCACTAGAAGCAATACTTTCGAAAATAATCACGTCGAAATCCGTTGCGACTTAACACCCACGCAGATAACTCTAAAAGTCTTATCCCTACTCAAAAGTTTAACAGGACCTTTTTCACTTTAAACTATGCAAGGAATAAATAAATATAAGTTAAAAGTTAATAACTTGTTAATTGCATTAGTTAGACACCAATTTGTTGCTTATTTTCAACAACAATCATTTTATGGGTACGCATTTGATTTTACTGCATTCCTTGCACAATATTAAGAGGAAAACGTCTTTTGGTATTTTCACTAGAAGCAATACTTTCTAAAATAATCACGTTGAAATCCGTTGCGATTCAACACCCACGCAGATAACTCTAAAAGTCTTATCCCTACTAAAAAGTTTAACAGGACCTTTTTCACTTTAAGCTATGCAAGGAATAAATAAATATAAGTTAAAAGTTAATAATTTGTTAATTGCATTAGTTAGACAACAATTTGTTGCTTATTTTCAACAACAATCATTTTATGGATACGCAATTGATTTTAGTGCATTCCTTGCACAATATTAAGAGGAAAATGTCTTTTGGTGTTTTTCACTAGAAGCAATACTTTCTAAAATAATCACGTCGAAATCAGTTGAGACTCAACACCCACGCAGATAACTCTAAAAGTCTTATCCCTACTAAAAAGTTTAACAGGACCTTCTTCACTTTAAACTATGCAAGGAATAAATAAATATAAGTTAAAAGTTAATAACTTGTTAATTGCATTAGTTAGACAACAATTTGTTGCTTATTTTCAACAACAATCATTTTATGGATACGCAATTGATTTTACTGCATTCCTTGCACAATATTAAGAGGAAAACGTCTTTTGGTATTTTTCACTAGAAGCAATACTTTCTAAAATAATCACGTTGAAATCCGTTGCGATTCAACACCCACGCAGATAAATCTAAAAGTCTTATCCCTACTAAAAAGTTTAACAGGACCTTCTTCACTTTAAACTATGCAAGGAATAAATAAATATAAGTTAAAAGTTAATAACTTGTTAATTGCATTATTTAGACAACAATTTGTTGCTTATTTTCAACAACAATCATTTTATGGATACGCAATTGATTTTACTGCATTCCTTGCACAATATTAAGAGGAAAACGTCTTTTGGTATTTTTCACTAGAAGCAATACTTTCGAAAATAATCACGTCGAAATCCGTTGCGACTCAACACCCACGCAGATAACTCTAAAAGTCTTATCCCTACAAAAAAGTTTAACAGGACCTTTTTCACTTTAAACTATGCAAGGAATAAATAAATATAAGTTAAAAGTTAATAACTTGTTAATTGTATTAGTTAGACAACAATTTGTTGCTTATTTTCAACAACAATCATTTTATGGGTACGCATTTGATTTTACTGCATTCCTTGCACAATATTAAGAGGAAAACGTCTTTTGGTATTTTCACTAGAAGCAATACTTTCTAAAATAATCACGTTGAAATCCGTTGCGATTCAACACCCACGCAGATAACTCTAAAAGTCTTATCCCTACTAAAAAGTTTAACAGGACCTTTTTCACTTTAAGCTATGCAAGGAATAAATAAATATAAGTTAAAAGTTAATAATTTGTTAATTGCATTAGTTAGACAACAATTTGTTGCTTATTTTCAACAACAATCATTTTATGGATACGCAATTGATTTTAGTGCATTCCTTGCACAATATTAAGAGGATAATGTCTTTTGGTATTTTTCACTAGAAGCAATACTTTCGAAAATAATCACGTCGAAATCCGTTGCGACTTAACACCCACGCAGATAACTCTAAAAGTCTTATCCCTACTCAAAAGTTTAACAGGACCTTTTTCACTTTAAACTATGCAAGGAATAAATAAATATAAGTTAAAAGTTAATAACTTGTTAATTGCATTAGTTAGACACCAATTTGTTGCTTATTTTCAACAACAATCATTTTATGGGTACGCATTTGATTTTACTGCATTCCTTGCACAATATTAAGAGGAAAACGTCTTTTGGTATTTTCACTAGAAGCAATACTTTCTAAAATAATCACGTTGAAATCCGTTGCGATTCAACACCCACGCAGATAACTCTAAAAGTCTTATCCCTACTAAAAAGTTTAACAGGACCTTTTTCACTTTAAGCTATGCAAGGAATAAATAAATATAAGTTAAAAGTTAATAACTTGTTAATTGCATTAGTTAGACAACAATTTGTTGCTTATTTTCAACAACAATCATTTTATGGATACGCAATTGATTTTACTGCATTCCTTGCACAATATTAAGAGGAAAACGTCTTTTGGTATTTTTCACTAGAAGCAATACTTTCTAAAATAATCACGTTAAAATCCGTTGCGATTCAACACCCACGCAGATAAATCTAAAAGTCTTATCCCTACTAAAAAGTTTAACAGGACCTTCTTCACTTTAAACTATGCAAGGAATAAATAAATATAAGTTAAAAGTTAATAACTTGTTAATTGCATTATTTAGACAACAATTTGTTGCTTATTTTCAACAACAATCATTTTATGGATACGCAATTGATTTTACTGCATTCCTTGCACAATATTAAGAGGAAAACGTCTTTTGGTATTTTTCACTAGAAGCAATACTTTCGAAAATAATCACGTCGAAATCCGTTGCGACTCAACACCCACGCAGATAACTCTAAAAGTCTTATCCCTACAAAAAAGTTTAACAGGACCTTTTTCACTTTAAACTATGCAAGGAATAAATAAATATAAGTTAAAAGTTAATAACTTGTTAATTGTATTAGTTAGACAACAATTTGTTGCTTATTTTCAACAACAATCATTTTATGGGTACGCATTTGATTTTACTGCATTCCTTGCACAATATTAAGAGGAAAACGTGTTTTGGTATTTTCACTAGAAGCAATACTTTCTAAAATAATCACGTTGAAATCCGTTGCGATTCAACACCCACGCAGATAACTCTAAAAGTCTTATCCCTACTAAAAAGTTTAACAGGACCTTTTTCACTTTAAGCTATGCAAGGAATAAATAAATATAAGTTAAAAGTTAATAATTTGTTAATTGCATTAGTTAGACAACAATTTGTTGCTTATTTTCAACAACAATCATTTTATGGATACGCAATTGATTTTAGTGCATTCCTTGCACAATATTAAGAGGATAATGTCTTTTGGTATTTTTCACTAGAAGCAATACTTTCGAAAATAATCACGTCGAAATCCGTTGCGACTTAACACCCACGCAGATAACTCTAAAAGTCTTATCCCTACTCAAAAGTTTAACAGGACCTTTTTCACTTTAAACTATGCAAGGAATAAATAAATATAAGTTAAAAGTTAATAACTTGTTAATTGCATTAGTTAGACACCAATTTGTTGCTTATTTTCAACAACAATCATTTTATGGGTACGCATTTGATTTTACTGCATTCCTTGCACAATATTAAGAGGAAAACGTCTTTTGGTATTTTCACTAGAAGCAATACTTTCTAAAATAATCACGTTGAAATCCGTTGCGATTCAACACCCACGCAGATAACTCTAAAAGTCTTATCCCTACTAAAAAGTTTAACAGGACCTTTTTCACTTTAAGCTATGCAAGGAATAAATAAATATAAGTTAAAAGTTAATAATTTGTTAATTGCATTAGTTAGACAACAATTTGTTGCTTATTTTCAACAACAATCATTTTATGGATACGCAATTGATTTTAGTGCATTCCTTGCACAATATTAAGAGGAAAATGTCTTTTGGTGTTTTTCACTAGAAGCAATACTTTCTAAAATAATCACGTCGAAATCAGTTGAGACTCAACACCCACGCAGATAACTCTAAAAGTCTTATCCCTACTAAAAAGTTTAACAGGACCTTCTTCACTTTAAACTATGCAAGGAATAAATAAATATAAGTTAAAAGTTAATAACTTGTTAATTGCATTAGTTAGACAACAATTTGTTGCTTATTTTCAACAACAATCATTTTATGGATACGCAATTGATTTTACTGCATTCCTTGCACAATATTAAGAGGAAAACGTCTTTTGGTATTTTTCACTAGAAGCAATACTTTCGAAAATAATCACGTCGAAATCCGTTGCGATTCAACACCCACGCAGATAACTCTAAAAGTCTTATCCCTACTAAAAAGTTTAACAGGACCTTTTTCACTTTAAGCTATGCAAGGAATAAATAAATATAAGTTAAAAGTTAATAATTTGTTAATTGCATTAGTTAGATAACAATTTGTTGCTTATTTTCAACAACAATCATTTTATGGATACGGAATTGATTTTAGTGCATTCCTTGCACAATATTAAGAGGAAAACGTCTTTTGGTATTTTTCACTAGAAGCAATACTTTCGAAAATAATCACGTCGAAATCCGTTGCGACTCAACACCCACGCAGATAACTCTAAAAGTCTTATCCCTACAAAAAAGTTTAACAGGACCTTTTTCACTTTAAACTATGCAAGGAATAAATAAATATAAGTTAAAAGTTAATAACTTGTTAATTGTATTAGTTAGACAACAATTTGTTGCTTATTTTCAACAACAATCATTGTATGGATACGCAATTGATTTTACTGCATTCCTTGCACAATATTAAGAGGAAAACGTCTTTTGGTATTTTTCACTAGAAGCAATACTTTCGAAAATAATCACGTCGAAATCCGTTGCGATTCAACACCCACGCAGATAACTCTAAAAGTCTTATCCCTACTAAAAAGTTTAACAGGACCTTTTTCACTTTAAGCTATGCAAGGAATAAATAAATATAAGTTAAAAGTTAATAATTTGTTAATTGCATTAGTTAGACAACAATTTGTTGCTTATTTTCAACAACAATCATTTTATGGATACGCAATTGATTTTAGTGCATTCCTTGCACAATATTAAGAGGAAAACTTCTTTTGGTATTTTTCACTAGAAGCAATACTTTCGAAAATAATCACGTCGAAATCCGTTGCGACTCAACACCCACGCAGATAACTCTAAAAGTCTTATCCCTACAAAAAAGTTTAACAGGACCTTTTTCACTTTAAACTATGCAAGGAATAAATAAATATAAGTTAAAAGTTAATAACTTGTTAATTGTATTAGTTAGACAACAATTTGTTGCTTATTTTCAACAACAATCATTTTATGGGTACGCATTTGATTTTACTGCATTCCTTGCACAATATTAAGAGGAAAACGTCTTTTGGTATTTTCACTAGAAGCAATACTTTCTAAAATAATCACGTTGAAATCCGTTGCGATTCAACACCCACGCAGATAACTCTAAAAGTCTTATCCCTACTAAAAAGTTTAACAGGACCTTTTTCACTTTAAGCTATGCAAGGAATAAATAAATATAAGTTAAAAGTTAATAATTTGTTAATTGCATTAGTTAGACAACAATTTGTTGCTTATTTTCAACAACAATCATTTTATGGATACGCAATTGATTTTAGTGCATTCCTTGCACAATATTAAGAGGATAATGTGTTTTGGTATTTTTCACTAGAAGCAATACTTTCGAAAATAATCACGTCGAAATCCGTTGCGATTCAACACCCACGCAGATAACTCTAAAAGTCTTATCCCTACTAAAAAGTTTAACAGGACCTTTTTCACTTTAAGCTATGCAAGGAATAAATAAATATAAGTTAAAAGTTAATAATTTGTTAATTGCATTAGTTAGACAACAATTTGTTGCTTATTTTCAACAACAATCATTTTATGGATACGCAATTGATTTTAGTGCATTCCTTGCACAATATTAAGAGGATAATGTCTTTTGGTATTTTTCACTAGAAGCAATACTTTCGAAAATAATCACGTCGAAATCCGTTGCGACTTAACACCCACGCAGATAACTCTAAAAGTCTTATCCCTACTCAAAAGTTTAACAGGACCTTTTTCACTTTAAACTATGCAAGGAATAAATAAATATAAGTTAAAAGTTAATAACTTGTTAATTGCATTAGTTAGACACCAATTTGTTGCTTATTTTCAACAACAATCATTTTATGGGTACGCATTTGATTTTACTGCATTCCTTGCACAATATTAAGAGGAAAACGTCTTTTGGTATTTTCACTAGAAGCAATACTTTCTAAAATAATCACGTTGAAATCCGTTGCGATTCAACACCCACGCAGATAACTCTAAAAGTCTTATCCCTACTAAAAAGTTTAACAGGACCTTTTTCACTTTAAGCTATGCAAGGAATAAATAAATATAAGTTAAAAGTTAATAATTTGTTAATTGCATTAGTTAGACAACAATTTGTTGCTTATTTTCAACAACAATCATTTTATGGATACGCAATTGATTTTAGTGCATTCCTTGCACAATATTAAGAGGAAAATGTCTTTTGGTGTTTTTCACTAGAAGCAATACTTTCTAAAATAATCACGTCGAAATCAGTTGAGACTCAACACCCACGCAGATAACTCTAAAAGTCTTATCCCTACTAAAAAGTTTAACAGGACCTTCTTCACTTTAAACTATGCAAGGAATAAATAAATATAAGTTAAAAGTTAATAACTTGTTAATTGCATTAGTTAGACAACAATTTGTTGCTTATTTTCAACAACAATCATTTTATGGATACGCAATTGATTTTACTGGATTCCTTGCACAATATTAAGAGGAAAACGTCTTTTGGTATTTTTCACTAGAAGCAATACTTTCGAAAATAATCACGTCGAAATCCGTTGCGATTCAACACCCACGCAGATAACTCTAAAAGTCTTATCCCTACTAAAAAGTTTAACAGGACCTTTTTCACTTTAAGCTATGCAAGGAATAAATAAATATAAGTTAAAAGTTAATAATTTGTTAATTGCATTAGTTAGATAACAATTTGTTGCTTATTTTCAACAACAATCATTTTATGGATACGCAATTGATTTTAGTGCATTCCTTGCACAATATTAAGAGGAAAACGTCTTTTGGTATTTTTCACTAGAAGCAATACTTTCGAAAATAATCACGTCGAAATCCGTTGCGACTCAACACCCACGCAGATAACTCTAAAAGTCTTATCCCTACAAAAAAGTTTAACAGGACCTTTTTCACTTTAAACTATGCAAGGAATAAATAAATATAAGTTAAAAGTTAATAACTTGTTAATTGTATTATTTAGACAACAATTTGTTGCTTATTTTCAACAACAATCATTGTATGGATACGCAATTGATTTTACTGCATTCCTTGCACAATATTAAGAGGAAAACGTGTTTTGGTATTTTTCACTAGAAGCAATACTTTCGAAAATAATCACGTCGAAATCCGTTGCGATTCAACACCCACGCAGATAACTCTAAAAGTCTTATCCCTACTAAAAAGTTTAACAGGACCTTTTTCACTTTAAGCTATGCAAGGAATAAATAAATATAAGTTAAAAGTTAATAATTTGTTAATTGCATTAGTTAGACAACAATTTGTTGCTTATTTTCAACAACAATCATTTTATGGATACGCAATTGATTTTAGTGCATTCCTTGCACAATATTAAGAGGAAAACTTCTTTTGGTATTTTTCACTAGAAGCAATACTTTCGAAAATAATCACGTCGAAATCCGTTGCGACTCAACACCCACGCAGATAACTCTAAAAGTCTTATCCCTACAAAAAAGTTTAACAGGACCTTTTTCACTTTAAACTATGCAAGGAATAAATAAATATAAGTTAAAAGTTAATAACTTGTTAATTGTATTAGTTAGACAACAATTTGTTGCTTATTTTCAACAACAATCATTTTATGGGTACGCATTTGATTTTACTGCATTCCTTGCACAATATTAAGAGGAAAACGTCTTTTGGTATTTTCACTAGAAGCAATACTTTCTAAAATAATCACGTTGAAATCCGTTGCGATTCAACACCCACGCAGATAACTCTAAAAGTCTTATCCCTACTAAAAAGTTTAACAGGACCTTTTTCACTTTAAGCTATGCAAGGAATAAATAAATATAAGTTAAAAGTTAATAATTTGTTAATTGCATTAGTTAGACAACAATTTGTTGCTTATTTTCAACAACAATCATTTTATGGATACGCAATTGATTTTAGTGCATTCCTTGCACAATATTAAGAGGATAATGTGTTTTGGTATTTTTCACTAGAAGCAATACTTTCGAAAATAATCACGTCGAAATCCGTTGCGATTCAACACCCACGCAGATAACTCTAAAAGTCTTATCCCTACTAAAAAGTTTAACAGGACCTTTTTCACTTTAAGCTATGCAAGGAATAAATAAATATAAGTTAAAAGTTAATAATTTGTTAATTGCATTAGTTAGACAACAATTTGTTGCTTATTTTCAACAACAATCATTTTATGGATACGCAATTGATTTTAGTGCATTCCTTGCACAATATTAAGAGGATAATGTCTTTTGGTATTTTTCACTAGAAGCAATACTTTCGAAAATAATCACGTCGAAATCCGTTGCGACTTAACACCCACGCAGATAACTCTAAAAGTCTTATCCCTACTCAAAAGTTTAACAGGACCTTTTTCACTTTAAACTATGCAAGGAATAAATAAATATAAGTTAAAAGTTAATAACTTGTTAATTGCATTAGTTAGACACCAATTTGTTGCTTATTTTCAACAACAATCATTTTATGGGTACGCATTTGATTTTACTGCATTCCTTGCACAATATTAAGAGGAAAACGTCTTTTGGTATTTTCACTAGAAGCAATACTTTCTAAAATAATCACGTTGAAATCCGTTGCGATTCAACACCCACGCAGATAACTCTAAAAGTCTTATCCCTACTAAAAAGTTTAACAGGACCTTTTTCACTTTAAGCTATGCAAGGAATAAATAAATATAAGTTAAAAGTTAATAATTTGTTAATTGCATTAGTTAGACAACAATTTGTTGCTTATTTTCAACAACAATCATTTTATGGATACGCAATTGATTTTAGTGCATTCCTTGCACAATATTAAGAGGAAAATGTCTTTTGGTGTTTTTCACTAGAAGCAATACTTTCTAAAATAATCACGTCGAAATCAGTTGAGACTCAACACCCACGCAGATAACTCTAAAAGTCTTATCCCTACTAAAAAGTTTAACAGGACCTTCTTCACTTTAAACTATGCAAGGAATAAATAAATATAAGTTAAAAGTTAATAACTTGTTAATTGCATTAGTTAGACAACAATTTGTTGCTTATTTTCAACAACAATCATTTTATGGATACGCAATTGATTTTACTGGATTCCTTGCACAATATTAAGAGGAAAACGTCTTTTGGTATTTTTCACTAGAAGCAATACTTTCGAAAATAATCACGTCGAAATCCGTTGCGATTCAACACCCACGCAGATAACTCTAAAAGTCTTATCCCTACTAAAAAGTTTAACAGGACCTTTTTCACTTTAAGCTATGCAAGGAATAAATAAATATAAGTTAAAAGTTAATAATTTGTTAATTGCATTAGTTAGATAACAATTTGTTGCTTATTTTCAACAACAATCATTTTATGGATACGCAATTGATTTTAGTGCATTCCTTGCACAATATTAAGAGGAAAACGTCTTTTGGTATTTTTCACTAGAAGCAATACTTTCGAAAATAATCACGTCGAAATCCGTTGCGACTCAACACCCACGCAGATAACTCTAAAAGTCTTATCCCTACAAAAAAGTTTAACAGGACCTTTTTCACTTTAAACTATGCAAGGAATAAATAAATATAAGTTAAAAGTTAATAACTTGTTAATTGTATTATTTAGACAACAATTTGTTGCTTATTTTCAACAACAATCATTGTATGGATACGCAATTGATTTTACTGCATTCCTTGCACAATATTAAGAGGAAAACGTGTTTTGGTATTTTTCACTAGAAGCAATACTTTCGAAAATAATCACGTCGAAATCCGTTGCGATTCAACACCCACGCAGATAACTCTAAAAGTCTTATCCCTACTAAAAAGTTTAACAGGACCTTTTTCACTTTAAGCTATGCAAGGAATAAATAAATATAAGTTAAAAGTTAATAATTTGTTAATTGCATTAGTTAGACAACAATTTGTTGCTTATTTTCAACAACAATCATTTTATGGTATAACCGGCTTCCCTTTTTATTAGGCGGGGAAGGGGTTAGTGAAAAGACGTAAGAAAAACAAAATAATTATAAGAAAAATAACCAAACTCGATTTAATCGCAATACAAAAAGCTCAATAAAAAAAACAAAAGAAAAACTCAATACAATAACTCTAAATGGGCGCCAGCTACGTGACGTGTAGCACCGTTGGGGGGGGGGGGGGTACGGCGTAGGACAGTGGAAAAATTTCAGAGTCCGGAGGACGTCGAAAATTTTCTAAGTCCGGCCGACGTCGAAAAATTTCAGAGTCCGAGAGGAGCCGAAATCTTTCTAAGTCCGACTCTGTCGAAAATTTTCTAAGTCCCCAAGACTGTCGAAAATTTTCTAAGTCCGGGCGACGTCGAAAAATTTCAGAGTCCGAGAGGAGTCGAAATTTTTCTAAGTCCGACTCTGTCGAAAATTTTCTAAGTCCCAAGACTGTCGAAAATTTTCTAAGTCCGGGCGACGTCGAAAAATTTCAGAGTCCAGCACGGTCGGGTGGGGGAAATGGCGGGGGTTACCGGTGGCAGGGACTCTGGGTGTCACGGGGGGGGGGGAAATATGCAAACTACAAGGGACAAAAAAGATTAATAACCAAACTGTGGCCAAATGGGGAAAAATTAATAACAAAACTATGGCAAAATAGGGAAAAATTAATAACAAAAATATGGCAAAAAGTGGGGTAACTCGGCTAGCCAAAATAGAGACGATTTCAGGGGGAAGGGTTCCCGAACTCTATGGCTTCTTAATTATTACCTCGGTATGGCTGAAAGGGGGGGGGGGGGGGGGGTGGCATGGGAATATTCGATAATGGGGCAAAAATATCAATAAAATCGGGAAAGAAAATTAAGGTTAAATATCGCCGAGATAGTCGCGATCACCACCACACTACCTCGCACGCAGAAAACACAAAATAATCGCTAATTAAGACTAAGGAAAACGTGCCGGTCTCCACGGGGTGGCAGCCGGTTGACTCGATATAAAAATGAAAACTAAAAACTCTAATAACTTAAAAAATACGGGGCAAAAAAGGGGAAAAAGGGGTCTCACAACAAATAAAAATTACTCACGCTAATTATCACACACACACACACAATCCTAGTCCTGTGGACAACTCCCACGAGGACTCGCAAACTTTACTATAAGATTTTCGGGAGGACACGGCGACGGCGAAGCTCGAAGTGATAAGAAAAATGTCATCCTTCTTCTTCCTCGATGTTTTCGGAGACCCTCGTCGATCCTCGGGACTCGTCGGCTCCCGAGCACTACGGAGCTTCGACATCGATCAACGGATCGAGTGTGGCTGGTCAGTGGCGCTCGAGCAGTGCAGTGGCGAGGCAGCGTAGCACAGCTGGCTGGAGTGATTGCCGCGGGCCGTTTGAGTGCCGCTGGCGATCCTAGTAGTGCGAGTACACCCACGCAGTTGGGCGGCTAACTCCAACTTATGTCCACACGCGTGTGGAGGCTACTCGTGTGGTGCGGGGTGTACTCATGAGCTGGCTCGGATGCTGTCCGGGGTCAGATGGTTTTTCCAGCCCACACTCTCCCCACGTCACTCTGTCTAAGCTTCCGTAGCCTCTTATCTCGTCCTTGAGGGCCTCCTTGGTCTTCGGGGGGCTATTACTCATTCCACATTCATACTAGGGATGGGAAGGGGGGTAAAGGGGGGGATTTCTACACAAAATATTCCTATAAACTAAATCCAAAAATACTGCTCTAAAATACTAAAACCAAAATATAAGCGGAGTGTGATGGCCTTCGAGCCAGCCTGCGGGGTGGAGCTGGTACAAAATCTACCGTGTTACAATGGATACGCAATTGATTTTAGTGCATTCCTTGCACAATATTAAGAGGAAAACTTCTTTTGGTATTTTTCACTAGAAGCAATACTTTCGAAAATAATCACGTCGAAATCCGTTGCGACTCAACACCCACGCAGATAACTCTAAAAGTCTTATCCCTACAAAAAAGTTTAACAGGACCTTTTTCACTTTAAACTATGCAAGGAATAAATAAATATAAGTTAAAAGTTAATAACTTGTTAATTGTATTAGTTAGACAACAATTTGTTGCTTATTTTCAACAACAATCATTTTATGGGTACGCATTTGATTTTACTGCATTCCTTGCACAATATTAAGAGGAAAACGTCTTTTGGTATTTTCACTAGAAGCAATACTTTCTAAAATAATCACGTTGAAATCCGTTGCGATTCAACACCCACGCAGATAACTCTAAAAGTCTTATCCCTACTAAAAAGTTTAACAGGACCTTTTTCACTTTAAGCTATGCAAGGAATAAATAAATATAAGTTAAAAGTTAATAATTTGTTAATTGCATTAGTTAGACAACAATTTGTTGCTTATTTTCAACAACAATCATTTTATTGATACGCAATTGATTTTAGTGCATTCCTTGCACAATATTAAGAGGATAATGTCTTTTGGTATTTTTCACTAGAAGCAATACTTTCGAAAATAATCACGTCGAAATCCGTTGCGACTTAACACCCACGCAGATAACTCTAAAAGTCTTATCCCTACTCAAAAGTTTAACAGGACCTTTTTCACTTTAAACTATGCAAGGAATAAATAAATATAAGTTAAAAGTTAATAACTTGTTAATTGCATTAGTTAGACACCAATTTGTTGCTTATTTTCAACAACAATCATTTTATGGGTACGCATTTGATTTTACTGCATTCCTTGCACAATATTAAGAGGAAAACGTCTTTTGGTATTTTCACTAGAAGCAATACTTTCTAAAATAATCACGTTGAAATCCGTTGCGATTCAACACCCACGCAGATAACTCTAAAAGTCTTATCCCTACTAAAAAGTTTAACAGGACCTTTTTCACTTTAAGCTATGCAAGGAATAAATAAATATAAGTTAAAAGTTAATAATTTGTTAATTGCATTAGTTAGACAACAATTTGTTGCTTATTTTCAACAACAATCATTTTATGGATACGCAATTGATTTTACTGCATTCCTTGCACAATATTAAGAGGAAAACGTCTTTTGGTATTTTTCACTAGAAGCAATACTTTCGAAAATAATCACGTCGAAATCCGTTGCGATTCAACACCCACGCAGATCACTCTAAAAGTCTTATCCCTATTAAAAAGTTTAACAGGACCTTTTTCACTTTAAGCTATGCAAGGAATAAATAAATATAAGTTAAAAGTTAATAATTTGTTAATTGCATTAGTTAGGCAACAATTTGTTGCTTATTTTCAACAACAATCATTTTATGGATACGCAATTGATTTTAGTGCATTCCTTGCACAATATTAAGAGGAAAACGTCTTTTGGTATTTTTCACTAGAAGCAATACTTTCGAAAATAATCACGTCGAAATCCGTTGCGACTCAACACCCACGCAGATAACTCTAAAAGTCTTATCCCTACAAAAAAGTTTAACAGGACCTTTTTCACTTTAAACTATGCAAGGAATAAATAAATATAAGTTAAAAGTTAATAACTTGTTAATTGTATTAGTTAGACAACAATTTGTTGCTTATTTTCAACAACAATCATTGTATGGATACGCAATTGATTTTACTGCATTCCTTGCACAATATTAAGAGGAAAACGTCTTTTGGTATTTTTCACTAGAAGCAATACTTTCGAAAATAATCACGTCGAAATCCGTTGCGATTCAACACCCACGCAGATAACTCTAAAAGTCTTATCCCTACTAAAAAGTTTAACAGGACCTTTTTCACTTTAAGCTATGCAAGGAATAAATAAATATAAGTTAAAAGTTAATAATTTGTTAATTGCATTAGTTAGACAACAATTTGTTGCTTATTTTCAACAACAATCATTTTATGGATACGCAATTGATTTTAGTGCATTCCTTGCACAATATTAAGAGGAAAACGTCTTTTGGTATTTTTCACTAGAAGCAATACTTTCGAAAATAATCACGTCGAAATCCGTTGCGACTCAACACCCACGCAGATAACTCTAAAAGTCTTATCCCTACAAAAAAGTTTAACAGGACCTTTTTCACTTTAAACTATGCAAGGAATAAATAAATATAAGTT
>CAXAOA010000120.1:0-22500 GCA_963970395.1 Ephialtes manifestator
AGAGAGAGAGAGAGAGAGAGAGAGAGAGAGAGAGAGAGAGAGAGATGCCGCGATATTCTCGGCTTTGGCGTTACTGCCATTGACGTTCACTGTAGCAAAATTGGTCAAAAATGGCCGTTCACACTCACGATTTTAAGGATAGCGCGTTCCGTGAAACGCACGCACTATAGTTCGCCCAGGTACGCGTGCTGTATCGTTTGCTGGGGTCCAGCGGCCGCACCTATAGTCGGTGGCTGTACCGTCCGGACGGCTGCTACGCTGCGCGTTATAGTGTGGAGTGCGCTACAGCTATATCCTTGGCTTGTTGTTCCTGTTGTCGTGCCGTACGTCTACATTATTATTTCAATGCCTACGTTAAATACGCGCATTGAAAGAATATTTCCCGCTTTATTTCGTTAAATTATTTTAAAGAAAGGAACAAAAATTTCCGCTTCTTGTAGCGGTGCTCTCGCAAGACGTTCCGTTACAGTATTTTGACGCGACTCATCTCAAGAATCACCATGTTGTTATAAAAAACGGTGGAGCTATGGAAGTTTGGTTTTGCAATGAGAGCCTTTGCGCCGTACCTGCCTTCCCACTTTGTCACGAGCTTTATATCTTTTTGCTTTCTAACATTTTCCATTGTTTTTCCAAAATCTACATTATTTTTTTTTTTTTTTATGTTGCATTTCCCCCCGTCTGCAGCATTACGCCTATTGCAGCGTCGGCCCGGATCAGTAGCCAGTCCCCTCTGGGGTCTGGTCCGGATCAGTAACCAGGCCCCCATGCGGCCGCATCCGACTTCCCCCTCTATATCGCATTTGCCATAGCATTTCTGCTATGGGCATAGGGAAACTGCGGAAAACCTATGCCGATATAGCCGGTCTCGAGTTCGCCTCCCGGTTAGTGATGCGGCTTGAGACGAGATTATCTTGAATCTCGCTCGTTTTTTCTTGCGCTTGTCATTTGTCTGAAGTTCTCGTCTCGAGCTTGCGGTATGAAAAAAAAATCATAGTCTCGCTCGATCTTGCTTAAAATAACAAGCGAGATCGAGCGAGATCTTGAAACTTATGACAGATAAACTGTCAACAAAATAGAGGCTATGTTATGGTTCTGAATGCGACAGCATCGCACGTTACGATAGGATATGCTCCGTTAGACTCTGCCACCAACCACGAAAATGAAATTGTGTGCCTAACAGCTTTCCAAAATGTCGGCATAGAAGTATGGTCAAAGAATATGGATGTACATAGAAGTGCAGATCCTATGCTCCTTCTGAAGCTGCGCAGGAACTGGAGTACCACGCATTTTCGTCATTTTTGGTGCGTACTCCAGTTTCTCTGCAGCTTCAGGCGAAGCATAGGATCTGCACTTCTATGTACATCCATATTGTTTGGTATGGTGTAGGCTTCCAAGGGCTTTAAACGTTGATTGTCTAGTGTAAAAGGACTACACCGGACGAAAAAGTTCCGTGAATCACGAAAATCTTCACCAATGAAATTAAATACGTATGAGAACGACGTTCTGATACGTATTTAATTTCATTGGCGAAGATACGTCGTCTCCTTAGATTCCAAGGTTCAGGTCGAGTTTGAATACGACAACTACGTAAAAATGGATTTCAGTCTCGAATTACACGAGGACTACGGATGACTTCGATTGTTCTGAAATTCTGGATATCATCGTAGACATCGCAGACATGGAATCGTCTTTGAAAACTACTTAGACCTTAAAAGGTGTCCTCTACATGATGAGGTCTACCTAAAAACCGATCTAAAACGTCTATCATTAAGAAATCATCATCCTGGCACCTCAAAAAGTTAGCGTAGTTCTACGAAGTGAAAAAAATTTCTTTAATATTGAACAAAAAAGTGACCTTCATCTTTAATGTAATGTAATGTCGATGTACTTCAATGATTTAATAATTTAATTGATTTAAGGCTAGAATAACAGCACGAGATATTTAATATAAATAATTTCACAATTTACTCTATTCTCTCAGCGTTATCCATTTTCTGAAACATTAATATCATTGGAAATAATTTAGAAATAGAGAAGATAATAGGGAAATAAATAAAACAATATCCGGCTGTCAAGACGAGATTTCGAGCGAAATTCAAGACAAGAACGAGAGAAAAATCTTGCTATGTCGATAATCTCGAATTGAAATGACAATCAAGCTGTCAAATTCCGAGTCTTAGTCTTGATCTCGACATTTTCTCGCTCATCTCGCTCGTCCGCATCACTACTCCCGGTACCGGAGCTACGTCACGTTCCGTCGAGACGTAAACACGAACTACAGCTGTATACATGTGATTCCCACAGGTAGAAATACCTGTGTGGGTCTCATGTATACATCTGGAGCTTCATCGCGCCCGTATTTATATTTTCGACGAAAATAGAGGGCACCGGGAATCGAACCCGCGACCTACCGATGCTCTGGACTAGAGGCCAGTACACTGACGACTAGACCATCGCACCGGTTTTCAAAAACTACATTATTATTCATTAGTTTAAGAAAGTTTTTCTCAATTCGGTTGGTCGAGTTTTTTCTCATCTCAGTATTTAGATCAATGTACTTTTTGAGCCATGCAGATTGTTTGAATTTTAGGACTGTGGATTTTTATCAATTTCATTCCAAGATTTAGACCCTGCTTTAAATGTCGATAATGAATTATATAACGGGTTTTTGGCAAAAGTGTTGTCGTTATTTTGGAATTTTTACTCTGAGGAGGTACGTAGTGCTCTGGACATAGGGAGAGATCTTCGTGTATTTCATGAAGCTCCTCAGGACACTCCATGTCGACTTCGAGGATATATCCTACAGGATAACCATCTGCTATACTCGTAATATTAATCGACTCATGCTCCCACTCAAAGAGTCAACCGGTAAATTTTGGCTCATTACTGCACCGTAAAGATTATTGACGTCAAAGTACATCAAGTACGACTAGTCTTTGCGTGGATCAAAATGTGCGCCCATGTATCGATTATTTGCTTGATCATATCTGTTTGAGCACTGTGATACGCCACCTTGAATACCTTTCTCGATAAATAGAAGCATCTCAAGATCAGTGAAAAGTTCAAGCTGTACATCGGTACATTTGAGCATTGCGTCAAAAGCAAGTCCGGAGCTGTGTAACAATGTAAAGGATCCAACTGGTAAGTGGACAAGCAGTTGCGTCGAAAACTATCAAATATGTCAGCGAGTAAAAGGACCCCGCGCAGAAAAAAGTAGTCCAGGATGGAGTCCCGGATGGAATCTTGGCAGTCCAGGATGGAGTCCCAGATGGAGACTTGGCAGTCCAGGATGGAGTACCCGATGAGTCTTATGGTGTCCGCCGACTTCGGCTTTTAATCGGATCTCGGAGTCGGCGGACTCCATCCTGGACGATCCGCGAATCTCGGCTGTCCAATGTGAGAATTCAGCCTGTGTCCATTATGGATTCTCGCCTGGACTGTCTCGCAGTCCATTCCGGACTCTACCCAGCGACGGTCCGCGAATCTCGGATGTCCGATGGCAGAATCTATCCTGGTGTAAATTATGGATTCTCGGCTAGACTGTCCCGCAGTCCATCCCGGTTTCCATCCTGGACGGTCCGCGAATCTCGCAGCCCGATGACAGAATCCATCCTGTTGTGCATTATGGATTCTCGCCTGCACTGTCTCGCAGTCCATCCAGACTCCATACTGGGCGATCCGGGTGTCCACCAGGAGGTCCACGGTCTGGTCCACCAGGACCAGACCGTGTCCACCTTGGCACATTGGTGTCCAGACGATCCATGTTGGACCACTCTTACTACGTCAACGGAGGGTAGCTCTCCTGTGTAGTCGAACTCAAAACAGCTTTCCAGCCTTATATACGCTCAGGCTTTAAGTCACTTGCGAGAAACGCTTCGACCGCTCGCTATTTAGCGGAACATTGTGTATCCGTGTTTCGCATGATGCCACAAGATGGCAAACGGACGCACCGATTCTCGCAAGTGACTTGAAGCCTGAGCATATATAAGACTAGAAAGCTGTCCTGAGTTCGACTACACACGAGGGGTCTAACCTCCGTTGACGTAATAAGAGTGGTCCAAATGGATCGTCCTGGACACCAAGGTGGGCGCAGTCTGGTCCTAGTGCTCAACCTCCTGGTGGACACCCGAATCGTCCAGGACGGAGTCCAGGATGGATTCTTCCGTCGGGACAGCCAGGACTAGGATGGAGTCCGGAATGGACGGCGAGACCGTCCAGGCGGGGAATCCAAAATGAGCACCAGGATGGATACTGCCATCGGACAGCTGAGATTCGCGGACCGTCCAGGATGGAGTCCAGGATGGACTGTAAGACAGTCTAGGGGAGAATCCATAATGGACACCAGGATGGATTCTCCCACTGGACAGCCGAGATTCGCGGATCGTCCAGGATGGAGTCCGAGATGGACTGTAAGACAGTCCAGGTGAGAATCCATTATAGACATCAGGATGGATTCTGCCATCGGACATCCGAGATTCACGGGTCATCTCGGATGGAGTTCGGGAAAGACTGTAAGACAGTCCAGATGACAATCCATAATGGACACCAGGATGGATTCTGCCATTGGACAGCCGAGATTCACGGGTCGTCCAGGATGGAGTCCGCCGACTCCGGGATCGGATTAAAAGCCGAAGTCGGCGGACACCATGAGACTCCATCCGGTACTCCATCCTGGACTGCCAAGATTCCATCCGAGACTCCATCCTGGACTGCCAAGATTCCATCCGGGACTCCATCCTGAACTGCCAAGATTCCATCCGGGACTCCATCCTGGACGCCATCCGGGACTCCATCCTGGACCCCATCCGGGATTCCATCCTGGACTCCATCCGGGACTCCATCCTGGACTCCATCCGGGACTCCATCCTGGACTCCATCCGGGACTCCATCCTGGACTCCATCCGGGACTCCATCCTGGACTCCATCCGGGACTCCATCCTGGACTACTTTTTTCTGCGCGAGACATCTGTTCTCAAGTATAGATTTGAGTATTCACCCAATGATTGAATATCAAATGTTTTCCAAACTTTAAGCGCGTGCATATAATCCTGCTCTGAAATTTCTTCATTGTTCAACTTTGAGTAAAAATCTGTTTTTGATGGTAACTGCTTTTCATCGAATTTTTCCCAACTATCTACGTACTCGTAGGGAAACACCTTTTCGCGTGAGCAATTTGAATTCCTCTACGCTCTTACAGTGCGATGCAAGTTTGTCAAGACTGCTCGCCATAAATCTAAATGAATCAATAAATCGTAGATTGACTTTCGTACCTTCAACGTACTTTGTAAACGATATATATCTCTCCTTGTTTACGGGAAGGAGGTTTACTCGGCCTTGAAATTGTGTAGCTAATGCTTTTATCAAAAAGTGGGAATCATTCCCAGAGAGATTGTGGAAAACTACTGGGATGCTGTGCGGTTTTGTGTAATTTTAATTGCATTCTTCATGCGCGGCACCCCGATACTTGCCAGTAAAGTGACAATGATCGAGATGTTTCACGTCAGTCGGTGTGAAAGATTTTTCGCAAATGTGACATTTTATAGAATTATCATATTCCCGTGTTTGGTCATGTGTAAGTGGTTTCCTTGACACAATATTCTTTAAACGTGAATCCACGAGCTGCGCTATTTTTAATAATTCATCGATGAACCACTCGATGAAGTCGGGCCTACGTTTCACTTCACATTTCACATTTTATTACACAGTGTGTAATATATTCCTCCGTATCGGTCCCGGTTGGCTTGAGAATGCACTCGAAGGCTGCATACACCGCAAATGGAACAGCTTCGTTGTACCGATGATTTTTTAAGTACAGCATCTTATTCTCTTCATCCGGTAGTATCATCTTTGTCTTGTCGATGCTCATGCAGTCGCGTCTATGATTTTCAAACGAACTCCGAAGCTTAAAATGACTCAAGCAATTGTCGCAAAACCATGTGTGTCTATTATAATTTGTCACTTGCGTACTGAGCAATCTTGATAGATTCCGGATTCAAGCAAAATGGTATATCGGTAGAAAATTCTCCTCCTTATCGACCTCCCTACCGATATTTCATTCCACCGTGAGAAGATGGATTGTTGGTTTGTCCGACTTATTTCGGTTTAAGTGTAGAGGTACTATTCCGCATTTTTTACCGGTATTTTCCACACCGTACACGTTGACCGACAAACTGTTCAATTTTTCGAATTTCTCAACATCTTTCAACGCAATCGGGAAAATTATACCATCATACTTTAGCACTGAACTGTAGTTTGGATATGAGCTCGGTCTATTTACATCACTATTCATTGGATATAGACCTGCGGTGACTGCCCACAGAAAACGGAATTCGTCGTTGCTGTCAATATTAACCACCGCCTTTTTCTTCTTTATATCTTCTGGTAGTTCAACAAAAGTTGAGTAGCCACCATGCAATGGTTCGTATCTGTTCATGTTCACCACCAAATTGATGATTTCACTCATCGTCCAGCCAGAATCGCGTTCTTGAAACTCTTCAACTTTAACCAGTAAACTATCTGTTACATTTTTATCGAACCACTGCTTAATGTCTGTCGATGGGAGAATTGCTGCATTCCGCGTGTTGAAAAATTTTGTTTCTGCAATGATTTCTCCATTTTTTGTTATGGAGAATTTGCAAGCCAATACAACGTTTACTTTTAAATTCCTCGCTTGCTGCATTCCGTTGCTCAGCCTCTTAACGGTGGCGGTCTTTGCATCATTCAAAGAAGATTTCAGATCCTTGTGAAGCAGATTCACAACATTACCGGTGCGTATACGAGTGTGAAAAGCAGATTCCAATTCAATCCAGGGAATTCGAGCTGGCAGTTTATTTTCGACAGCGATTCTTCCACCATATCTTTGTATTTGCTGTTTAAACTGTTTACCGAAGGACTGGAGCAGAGAAGTCGTTGTTTGTATTTTTATTTTTTCTCATGGACTTAAGTTTGGGTTTCTTCAAGATCTTGTTCAAAAGTCTGATGTTTTGACTTTCGAACTTCATCCACTTCTCTACCTGTACACTTGCATTTTTTAAGAATTTATATGCATTCACCATAATGCTTATCAATATTTTTTTAATGTTTAATGGAACAGAGATCCAGCACTCATAATTTTTTTAATGTTTTATGGAGCAGTGATACATTTACCATTACTTTTTTAATGCTGAATGGAGCAGCGTTACAGCTCATATTAGTTTTTTAATGGATAATGGAGCAGATATCCAGCACACATTATTTTTTTAATTCATCACCCATTACTTTTTAAATATGTAATGTTACTCAAATCGTCTGTCTAACCCTGCCTACCTCAGCCTAACTCTGTCTAACTCCGTCTAAGCTTGTTAGACAGAGTTAGACAGGGTTAGGTAGGATTAGACCGAGTTAGACAGGGTTAGGCAGGGTTAGACAGAGTTAGGCAGAGTTAGACAGGGTAAGACAGAATTAGACCGAGTTTGACAGGGTCAGGCAGGGTTAGACAGAGTTAGGCAGAGTTAGACAGGGTAAGACAGGATTAGACCGAGTTTGATAGGGTTAGGCAGAGTTCGGCAGGGTTAAGCAGCGTTAGGCAGGGTTAGGCAGCGTTAGACAGAGTTAGGCAGGGTTAAGCAGAGTTAAGCAGGGTTAGGCAGCGTTAGACAGAGTTAGGCAGGGTTAGACAGGGTTAGACCGGGTGATTTCTCCATAGTTTTCGATATCCAGGTTGAAATCAACCTGAACATCGAAAACTATAGAGAATTCAACCTGGACATCGAAACTGTGGAAAAATCAACCTGGACATCGAAAACTAAGGGGAAATCAACCTGGATATCGAAAACTAAGGGGAAATCAACCTGGATATCGAAAACTAAGGGGAAATCAACCTGGATATCGAAAACTATAGAGAAATCAACCTGGACATCGAAAAGTATGGGAAAATCAACCTGGACATCGAAAACTATAGAGAAATCAACCTGGACATCGAAAACTATGGAAAAATCAACCTGGAGATCGAAAACTATAGGGAAACCAACTTGGACATCAAAAACTATGGGGAAACGAACCTGAATATCGAAAACTATGGGGAAATCAACCTGGACATCGAAAACTATGGAGAAATCAACCTGGACATCGAAAACTATGGTGAAATCAACCTGGATATCGAAAACTATGGAGAAATCAACCTGGACATCGAAAACTATGGGAAAATCAACCTGGACATCGTAAACTGTGGGGAAACCAACCTGGACATCGAAAACTATGGGGGAACCAACCTGGACATCGAAAACTATGGGGAAATGAACCTGGACATCGAAAACTATGCTGACTCGAGCAGGCTCAAGCAGGCTCGATTAGCGACGAGCCGAGTCGAACGGCAAGCTGTTCGAATCAAATCGAGCTTCCGCACATCCCTAACAGGGTTAAAGAGGGTTAGACAGAGTTAGGCGGAGGTAGGCAGGGTTAGACAGACGATTTGAGTAACATTATATACATATTTAAAAAGTAATGAGTGATGGATTCCTGCTCCATTAAAAAAATGAGTGCTGGATCTCTGATCCATTAAACATTAAGAAAATAATGAGTGCTGGATCTCTGTTCCATTAAACATTAAAAAAATAATGAGTGCTGGATCTCTGTTGCATTAAACATTAAAAAAGTAATGGGTGCTGGATCTCTGTTCCATTAAACATTTTAAAAAAATGGGTGCTGGATCTCTGTTCCATTAAACATTTTAAAAATAATGGGTGCTGGATCTCTGTTCCATTAAACATTAAAAAAGTAATGGGTGCCGCCTCGCTGCTCCATTAGACATTTAAAAAAATGGGTGCTGGATTTCTGTTCCATTAAACATTTAAAAAATAATGGGTGCTGGATCTCTGTTCCATTAAACATTATGAAAGTAATGGGAGCAGCATCGCTGCTCCATTAAACATTAAAAAAAAAAATGGGTTCTGGATCTATGTTCCATTAAACATTAAAGAAGTAATGGTTGCTGGATCTCTATTCCATTAAAAATTAAAAAAATACTGGGTCATGGATCTCTGATCCATTAAATATTAAAAAAATAATGGGTGATGGATCTCTGCTCCATTACTCATTAAAAAAGTAATGTGTAGTGGATTCGAATTCCATTGTCCATTTTTTAAATAATGGGTTAAAAAAGCGGTGATACATTTAAAAAATAATGCTTTGTCCCCAACTCTGATCAGAAGGAGTGGATATTTTAGATTGGCTTTCAATATGAAAACTAGATTTTATACATAGAATATACAAAACAAGTTCTACTGCGGTCCACACACTGAGAAAAAAATACAGTTGAATGGGCGAATTTAGCGTACACCATCGTTCAAATGAAATTTTCGTTAGGACAACCATATGTTTAATTTCTTCAATAATCGTTAGATTCGGATATTTAAAATTTATTTGCGGTAACCAAAATATTTCTTATACCAACAAAAAATTCATTTGGACGAGGGTGTACGCTAAATTAGTCCACTCAACTATATTTTTTCTGGTATTAGAAAAAAAAGTACCTTGGAAAAAAGGTCCCCGGAATTTAAAAATCACCCAAAATCACTCAAGAACAGCTCGACAGATCGAACGGAAATTCGGTACACAAGTGGAGCAGCAGCCCGTTTTTAGTTACTGCAATTTTCAATAAAATATATCCTGAAATTCCGGTTTTATAACCTTTTTAATTTTTTTAAAGTGTACGAATGCACCGTAAATGTTAGGATACTCGACATGATCAATCTGAAGACCGACTTTATACATCCCAATTTTAAATAAAATCCGCCTTTGCACCCACACCGACCAGATGCTAAATTTGGAGACCGACTTTATACACCCCAATTTCAAATAAAATCCAAATTTGCACCCACACCGACCAGATGCTAAATTGGGAGACCGACTTTATACACCAGAAAATCAAATAAAATCCGGCTTTGCACCCACACCGATCAGATGCCAAATCTGGAGACCGACTTTATACACCCCAATTTCAATAAAATTCTACCCGCATATTCTTCAGTTTATACATCAAATTTAGGCTTGATAGTTCATATTTTGCTGATGTTAATACAATAACGTAAATTTTTTTAAATTTCAAAATTCCATAAAATCGGAAGCGATTTTCTGATATCGGCCAAATTCAATACCCAACAGCATTAAATGTACCTGCATTTATGGAGAACTATTGAGCAAGATATGCTAACATTTACGAAAAAGCATTCACATTTTTTTTAAATTTAAAAAACTATAAGACTCGAATTTAAGCGTAATTTTGTCAAAACTTGCGACAATCAAAGGCGGGCTGCTACCATACTTGTGTACCAAATTTCAGCTCAATCGGTCGAGCGGTTCTTGAGTTATAGGTGATTTTTTAATTCCGGGAACTTTTTTTTCCGGAGACTTTTTCTCCGGGGGACTTTTTTTCCGAGGGATTTTTTTTCTGGGGACTTTTTCTCAGGTACTTTTTTTCCCTGATACTTCTTTTGCCCGATTCATTTGTTCTCAGTGCTGTATTTTTCAAAAGTTATTGTGTATATGGACGGTACAGACAGACACAAATAAGTAAATTCCTTTTTTGGAATCCTGCGCTGTTCGAACATATATTTATACTAAAATACAATTTAAAGAAATGCAACACTTTCTCTTTTTACACACTACGTATGTAACGAGAAAGTGTAGAATTCAGAGCCATGGTTCTGTGGCAGCTCGTACTGGGGACTCTGTGTGTAACAAAATATTTAAAAAAATATTTAGCCCCATCTAACATACTACGGTATCGCATTGCTGGACATTTATTTTGCTTGTTGAACACAGAATTGTTTACCACGTTTCTTTTGTCATACTTTTTCGATTCATCTTAATTGAAAAAATATATATATATATATTTTTCGGTTTATTTATGATGAAGGTTTACCTTTGAAGGATTTTCTTCAATGCGTCATATCTCCACTATTTCCTACAGTTTTTCAATATAAAAAATTGCATATTTTCTTCAAAGTGAACTTCAGCTGCTAAAAATCCTAAACAGATCACTTCATTAGATTCTCCAAAGAAAGATTTTTAAATTTATTTTTTTATTTCTCGGTGTTTATGCCGCCTTAATAGATGTTGTAGTGTAAATTTCCCCAAAAATGCCAAACGCACTACAAAGCTAAAGTCCCGAGCTTTTCCCTTTATTTTTACCCAGGGCGCCAGGTGCCAAAAATATTACGCGCCGGGAAAAACTCGCGATGTTCAGGGACCAAGCTGCTTTGCCGGACCAGCCGCAGTCGTCAAGAAACGTAGAGTGGCGGGATTCTATGTCAGGAACTCGGGCAGACCAATGAGAGTAAGTTTCAAGTTTTTAATTACGGGAATCACAAAATAGCTATTTATTCAGAATTAATTAAAGTCAAATGACTAGAAATTAACCATAAGGACCTCGATCGGCCAACACACGCACACGCACACACCACATACGAGAGAACGGGAATTAACGAAAACCTAACGACACTATGATTTACTGCGGGACGGTTTCGAACAATCGATAATCCACCCTGATCGATTTACTTTAAATAACGCTAAGACTCTATACACGGGATGATCTCGAGCCTTCACCCGCGATCGGATATTTCGCCGGTTGCCCACCAAATCCACAAGGTCCAAAACGACGTGGGACGATACCGGGTGATTTCCGATTTTACAATATAACATATAGAATTCAAGAAAGTAGATCACGCGTTTCAACACCTCACTTTTCCAAACGACGCGATCTACCCGTATCTCTCCCTCACACACTAAACGATGCTACGGGAACGATCTCACTCTCGAACAATAATTAATTAATGACACTTAATCGCGACAATCAAACTCTCCAACGGCAGAAACCAGCTACTCAATTCACCAGTGTCAAATATTAACGCGAATCACTCTCAAACAAGAAAACACACAAATCGTTCCCGCGCACAAATAATTAACACTAAAATGACTGGTCCCGCCGATACTATCTCCCGGCAAAACCAAAAAACTATTTTAACAGATTAACATCCGCGGGTCAACGACTCACCGTAAGTTACGCGAGACTCACTAACAACGATCAAATTGAGAATCACCAACTTCTTCCACGCGCGAGACCTTCGTCACCACCGATTCAATTATTTACGGGAAAACACCATTTCAAAATTACAAAAACAAAAGACTCTAAATGCCGAACGACAAGGGCTCACCTCGATGCCGAAGACGCGGGAATATTCCTCGACTCCCTCTCTCATCTCTCCTCAGCCCCCATGGTTACCCTCGACACGCGACTTAGCGGGACGACGATCGGACAGGAACAGCCTTGAGATGTGCCGATCGCGGAAGCACGAGCCCTCTCATCCCTACTCTTACATAAATTGGGCAAGGAACAATCAGGCGGCCAACTCTGACTCTCGCAACTACTCGCAACCACGATTAGCGATTTAATATTTGTCGCACTGGCGCGCGAACTCCAAAATCTGTGCGCGCTCGATAATTGCAGCGCAGTAGGAGAACGACAGTTGATAATGCGTTATTTCATGCGACGATGTTGCTCGGGATGTTGCCCTTCCTTCTTTCAGTTGCAGATTCGGGAGAGAAGATTAATGTTAGCGCAGAAATGCGCCTCGAGATGGACTATTCCTCTTTGTCGTAGCGTAGCGGGATTTTCCATATTCACGTAGTTAATATCGATGCGGAAAACTCTCATCGCTCGGCGTACATAAATAATAAAGAAATAAAAAGAACTAAAATTATGTCCTAATTGTATATCGAAACGGTATGGATTTGCCGGTTGTTGTCGTCTCGCTAAGAATCGGAGATGAGCGGAATTTTACCACGTTACAATGTATATTGCATATATTTTGCCTGCCGTAAAATAAGTATTTTATAAGCGCTAATATACCCATAAATGTTATTCGTCAGATCTCTTTCATCAAAGTATTTCAGTAAGTCTTTCAGTTCAAATGGATTTTTGAGCCTCCTCGTAACGATTTAGCAGGAGTTATCCTGTCCAGCTGTTGATAGGCTAACGTAGTCAGAAGATCGGATAGATGTCGGGGCGATCTCGACGTCGTCGTAGGAGGGAAAGTGTCGGAGAAGGATCAGTCCGCCAATGGAAGAAAAGTGGTCACGAGAGGCCGTCATCAGAGGACAGGCTTAAGTCTGAGGGAACAGCGTAAAGTAGTAGACCACCCTCTGAACCCCGTCTGAAAGCTCCGCGAGAATGCTCAGTCTCTTGAACTCACTTCTGGCCGTACACAGGAGCATCACTGTAATTATGTCGGACCAAAGTATCCATTCCGAAGCGCTGAAAATAAAGTTGAAGGTTTATGACGTGGTAAAATATTATTTGAGCAATCAATGGCAAAACCTCGTTACTCCGGAAATGTTTTACAGACCTCTTCTTTGACAGATGAGAGTTTAATGGAAGGAACAAATATTTCATAAATTCAAATGCAATTCTATGAAGATAATTAAATTTCAATGGAAGGAAACCGTATTTTCTTTTGCAATTTCTACCCTTGTCAAACATTTTTCGTTAAAACTGGATATTTTCTATAGGTTGTCTTTTCTTGAAGTCTGTTACAATGTTAAAGCATATTATGGTCGTTTTTTTAAGCAACCATAATATGCATAAACAACACATCATATATTTTTATAGTTTACTTTGAACTCGTATTTGTAATTAGTGGTACCGTATTTCCAAGGATTGATACGGACATTTTTTCATATCGAAACATCGGCATTTAAAAAAAAATTTCTTCATCTCTACCTAGATGTCCAAATTGTAGGAACTGTAGATAATATGTTTTTGAAGGTCTATGTCATGTTTCAATCAAATCCTTAAGGGGAGGGAGTCAGGTAAGAAAAACTGATTTTGGAAATTCAATATCATCCAAATTCTATTGCATATAAAAATGCACAACACACTACATTGTTGGTACTCGATGAAAGGATTTTTTACTGTCGTCTGACTTGCACATGCTTTTCAATATTATCTTAAGTAAAGTTAAGATTGGAATGGTTGACGTCTCATTTTCTTCTTCATGGAAAGATACACCGGCTAAATGGAGCAAACTATTTTTTTTCATTCTGAAAGCAAAGTTAATCACTGATTTAGAAAATAGCATAAAATTTATTTATTAATAATTATGTCACTTAAAAAATATTACCTTTTATTAACATTTGCTCCATTTAGCCGGTGTATCTTTTCATGAAGAAGAACATGAGACATCCACCATTCCAATCTGCCTAGTAGTTTGATCTAAATCATGCGCAGAACGGAAAACCTAAGAACTTTGCTTAAGATAATATTGAAAAGCATATGCAAGTCAGATGACAGTAAAAAAATCCTTTCATCGAGTACCAACAATGTAGTGCTTTGGGCATTTTTATTTGCAATAGGATTTGGATGATATTGAATTTCCAAAATGAATTTTATTTACCTGACTCCCTCCCCTTAAATACCTAACGCGAAATAGATTTTCTTAATAAAAAAATCTCAAACTTCTAGAAACAACAATCACTCAATGGGTTTTTCCAATAGTGAATGAAAAATAAAAACTTCGATTTAAGACAAGTAAATCTGGTGTGATTAAAAAAATTACACTGGTCAATATCATAAAGTAATATTCTTTTAAAAATTGTTTTTGCACTGAAAAATATTGCCAGAATTTTGTAAAAGAATAGAAAACCGATGTGTAGGGAGAAAAAATTTCGGCTCCTTGTAAATTCGTTAAGCATATTGTCAGTTATTACTTACATGTTACAGGAACAAAAACAGCTTTTTCTACTCCGAAAATCACTATAGACTTCGTTTAGTGAAATACTTACGGTCATTAATTTCTAATTTTCATCTCAGCTCAGTAATAAGCATAAATTTTCGTTATTATATTTAATTTCTACAGTGATATTTTTTAAATAACAATATTTCTATTGTGTCAAAATACTCTAGTTTGTTTATTTTTGCACCAAGAAAATATTTAAAACTTTCCAAAGCCGATTGATTATTCAAAGTTCTTAATGAGCTCTGCACGTTTCTCGTTATATTCAGCTCATTGATAATTCAATGAAAGAAGAATTATTAAAAGACGAAAGGAGTTCTTCCTGGGAAAGAGTCTACGTGAAACAAGTTCGCCTCGGCTCTCATTTTATTTTTTTTTCCGTTTTTCTCTTACTCTTCAGTTCACTCGTCTGCCTCTTTTTTCTCGCGTTTACGCTTTGTTAATTCTCGCCACTGCCTCTGCGCCATCCCTTTCTCAGTTTGCCTCCTTCCATTTCAGTACCCTCCTTGCCACCCCTCCTTTCGTAGCTTGCAACGCAGATTAATTAAGAAATATTTCATTGCCGTGTATAATACCGCTAGCAGAATGTAACTAAGTCACGGAGTCTTAATATTATTCATACATTTTATACATTTCTTTGCAAATATTAAGAGTCGCACGCAGCGTAGGTATGTGCTTGTTAAATATCGGATATTTTATAAAATATTTCGAGAGTGCGGAGTTATCTAAGGTTCGCTGGTGTCCTGCTTAATTAATTCTATGTGATTACTTTTTCATGGTGAGAGGCAATGTCTGCATCACACGAGACACTAGGTAAAAGCCATTAACTCCGGCTTCACCAATCGATCGCTCCCTAGGCTCAATTATCTCTCCGAATATATTTGTCTTTTGCTCGGAGTTACATTTCGATGAGTTATTTCGATTACATTCACTTCGTCCTTCCATTTCGTGAAATCAGATTTGGTCGCGTGTAAATTCAATGAATGATTATTTCGGTAATTATTTCATTCGTAATTGTCAATGATACTAAAATGCGAGAGCCTTCCAACTATTTTCTGTTATATTTAATGGTTTTGTTTTTCGTTTTGATGACAAGTCAATTAGTAAAAAAATCAATGTTTCTTTACAATATTATTTATTTTAAATATTAATTTTTCATCAATGCTTTCGCTAATTTGAGAATATAACGAAATTGCGGAGTTGATAAACAATCAATTTTTTAAATTAACAAGATAATTATTTTAAAACCGTATTCGTTTCCGAAGATTAATGTTGCCGCAGTTAAAAAAAATGTACTTCTATTATGTGTTCTAACATTGTGATTCAAGAATTGATATTACCTAAGGACAACGTATTACTGAAAAGAACTATAATTAAAACGCTCAGCCCACAATATTTTTGACAAAAAATCTTGATCGGAAATTAATAGACTCAAAGAATTAAATTTATTATTTTTGTTTTATATTTAGCATAGAATGTTTTAAAATTTTTGTTTGTCCTATGTTTACTTTCTTTGTTTACTTGGACGTAAAGTTGGAATATTATCAAATAGGTTTCAGAATTAAATTTGGTGTGACTCGGTTCAGACGTAAACATTTAATAGCAATCTTAAATATTTTACAGAAAATAATGTAAAGAAGATCTTTAAACATTAACAACCGTTTTTTACAAAAATGGGCTGACCTTAAAAAATCACTTGTATAAAATTTGACGGGAATTGATAACGTTTTTAATTTTATGAGAATTTAAGTGCTTCGAATGTTCGGTATTTACAGGGATTTGAATAAACCATCATCTTTGCCATTTAATAATTTTACTTTTCTGTCCCGCGTAGAAAAAAAGAATCTGGCCGAGATTCTTAAGAAGATTCTCGCCGAATCGAGATTCCTTTAAAATCTATCTGAGAATCTCGGTCACTTTCTTAGCGAGATTCATCAGTGGGTAGCTGAAAATAAAAATAATCTCCATCAGAATCTCGACGAAAATAAAAAGAATCTCTATCAAAATCCCACCGAGATTCTAGAGAACCTCGGCCAGCTTCTTACTGAGATTCTTTAGTGGGTAGCTGGAAATAAAGAGAATCTCTATCAAAATCTCGCCCAGCGTGATTCTTTTCATTTTCATTGAAAATGAAATGAATCTATATCAAAAAAGAACTTTACGAATATTGAAGGACTGCCAACACTAATTAGTTAGTACATCAACGAAGGTTCAACCCCTCGTGTGTAGTCGAACTCAAAAAAGCTTTCCAGTCTTATATATACGCTGAGGCTTTAAACCACTTGTGACATCATACGAAACACTGGTAGACAATACTCCGCTAGATGGCGAAAGAACAAAGCGTTTCTCGCAAGTGACTTGATGCCCCAGCGTATATATAAGACTGGAAACGTTTTCTGAGGTCGATTACACACGAGGGGTCTAACCTTCGTTGATGTACTAACAAATTAGTGTTAGTAATATTAAAATATTCGTAAAGATCTTTTTTATATAGATTCTTTTCATTTTCGATGAAAATGAGAAGAATCTCGCTAAGAAGCTGGCCGAGATTCTGATAGAGATTCTTTTTATTTTCGGCGAACCCCTAAAGAATCTCGGTAAAAAGCTGGCCGAGATTCTCCAGAATCTCAGCGAGATTCTCAGATAGATTTAAAAAGAATCTCGGTTCGGCGCGCAACCGCGATTCTCGCCGAGATTCGCGATGAGAATCTCGCTGAGATTCTTAAGAATCTCGCTGAGAATCTTGGCGAGGATCTTCTTAAGAATCTCGGCCAGATTCTTTTTTTCTACGCGGGATGACACTTTATTTAAATTCCTGATATGATATTTTTTATTAAAAACCCCCCATTGCCTCCATTGTCTCAAAAACCCTCGTTGGATAACTAATACGTCATAAATTCATATCGTTTATATAATGTTTGGATATGATAATGTACATTTTTTTTCAATGCTCTTAACTTTTCGTGAAATCTCAGTCTTTTTAAAAGTTTTCATTATCACGCTGGTAGGATGCCTCAACAGGTATGAGTAAGAAATTTTCATCAAATATTACCAGGAGCGAAAGCTCTTCTCGGTCCAGTGCAATTTGCGCTGGAAGTCTGTGTATATAACCAGTACATGGAGCATTTTCATGTTAAGCCGTGCACAGGAACACCCTCGGGAAAGCGAATGAGTTTATTATGTCGGTTTCGCATCGTTCGCATCTCCTCTCATCGCGAATGATTTATGAAGCGTGCCCGATAACTTCTCATGTACTTCGAGACTTTTTTTCTACGTACTGTTATAAACAAGGGAAATCCAGTGACGAACGTGATCTTTGCTAAGGTCGACTAATACGGGAGTGCCTACACTCAATTTTTTTTCTTTCGTACCTTGCGCAAAGTTCCGCAATTCCACTTATTCGACACGAGCGGCAGAAAGAAATTCTTTTTTTCCCCCGTTCTCATCTCTTCATTCTCTCGATAAACCCGGCATCACTTCGCTTTATCTATATTCCCGGGTGTGTTGCTCGGCTAGGATCTCAGGGATACGCCATAAACCCCGAGTTTTATCTCCGAAAATTCGAGTGAGTGGAGTGCGACCCGGAATTAGTGAAGTTTGAGCCATAGGCATGCGTGATCGATGGAAGCTTGAAAAAAAACACCCACGCTTATACGACCAGGGATTTTTTTCCTTCCTTGTCATGTGCGCTGTATCTCAAAATCAATATACATTATCCTTTAAATAATGTGTTCTCGTTTCGGTAAAAAAATATGTTGCACAATAGTGAAAGTATGTTTAGAAACCTACACTGAAAAAAAAATGGTCAGAGTAACCATATTTTTACTATAAACTATGTTTCCCAGAGAGGACGACAATGTTTTTATGGTTATCGTAGCCAATAAAAATATAGTTATCACGTGCCATATTTTCGTAGCTATGTCAACTATTTCTGTATGTTAGTTGCAACTATTCGTTCTTTTACTATTTATAACGTATTTTAAACCATTGTAGAACAACAAAGGCATATAAAATATATAGTTATTTTCCAGTCATGTTTATTTATTCCTATCATCCTGTATAGTCAATGATGATGATGTTCATAGTTCAACATACTTACTATTGTTGCTAGATTCACAATACTTTTGTGTACTATAACACAGACATGGTGTAGAGCGATCGCTTCTATGTGGATTTACATACCATGTGAAATGAGTTCTTGTGAATAGTATGTTTTACATTCATTATGGTCCACACTCACTATCGATTTCGTTGATAAAACGAAGTGTGTATGGCAATAAGTCTTTTGTTTATAATTACAAGTAATATCTAATATTTACATCTTTACTATATCCACTGATAGTAGTGAATATAGAAGAGCGGGATGTCGGCTTAGAGTGACTTTTTTCCCAATACTCACTGTCGCCGCTGCTCAGTTGCGATTCGGACGTCGGAGTTAGACAAAAATCAGAAGTGACAAAGATTGAATATTCCACCTCTTATATAGGGGCCAGATGACAATTCGCTTGCGAGAGAGTCCTATCCCGCTGGCCATCTATCGGAAGCGAGGGAACTAGGCAGAGCGTGAGACTTGCATCATGGACGCTTGTAATAATACATAGTAGTTGCTGCAATATTTTATTGTTATATTCAACATCATTTTTTTGTCCGCAAGCGTCCATGATGCAAATCTCACACACTGCCTAGTTCCGTCGGTTCCGACAGATGGCCAACGGGATAGAACTTTCTCACGAGCGAATTGTCATCTGGCCTCTATATAAGAGGTGGAATATTCAATCTTCGTCACTTCTTATTTTTGTCTAACTCCGACGTCCGACTCGCAATTGACTAGCGGCAACTGTGAGTATTGGGAAAAAAGTCGCTCTAAGCCGATATCCCGTTCTTCTATATTCACTACTATCAGTGAATATGGTAAAAACATCCAAGCGTTCGCTCTACCCCATACCTTTGTTATAATACACAAAAGTATTATGAATCTAGCAACAAATAGTAAATATGTTGAACTACTAACCGATCTCATCATTTACTATACTGGATGATAGGAATAAATAAACATAATTAGAAAATGACAATGAATTTTATATGCCTTTATTGTTCTACAACCGTTCAAAATACTTTATAAATAGTAAAAGAACGAGTAGTTGCAACTAACATAAAGAAATAATTAACATAGCTACGAAATATCGTACATAGTAACTATATTTTTATTGGTTACGATAACCATACACTGAGAAAAATGCATGGGACAAACACGTAAAATATAGTGAGTTCTACTATACAAATAGTTATTCGTATCATAATTTAGTCGTTGGTTACATTATTTATTGTTGCGGTAACAATAAATCATTACCGTCCTCTCAGAGAAACATATGTTATAGTAAAAGTATGGTTACTCCGACCATATTTTAAGTAAAAAAGTTAAGTAAAAATATGGTTGCTCCGACCATATTTTTCTCTCAGTGTTGATTTCATAAATGTGTTAAATATATCATAATTTTATTGTTACAGTTTTAACGATAAGTTATAGTATTCTTAAGTGTGGCGCATATTTAGATTCACTATCCAAACTGCATAGTTTCCTTAACTTCACGACAATAGTTCGGTAAACCATATAAAAGCTGATTCAACTATAAAATATGGTTCCACATGTTATAAATGTTTTACTATGATATTATTGTTGGAAATCCCATGGTCTTTTTTTTCAGTGTATTCATATCCGAAATCGAATGTCATTACAAGCGGCAAAAATAGTACAGACACTTCATTTTTGTACAAGTTAATCTACAGATACACAGTTACGAATCAGGAATGATTTTACAGGGCTTGGGAGTTCTTGCACAGAAATAATCGTAATAATCCCGAAAGTGCGTACCTCCTCATTATCGCTCGTACCATAAGGGTCCCTCGTGGTCTTCACCCATATATATTATATACCCTCCTTATCCCTCGAAACCCCGTCCCTAGTCCTTGACAATCCTTTCCTATCCCTCGGATTTTCCATAACTCCTCACTACCCCCACTCGATTTCTCGGCACCCCCTCCCTAGTCCTCGGCAACCCTTGCTTATCCCTCGGATTCTCTATAATCCCCCAGTACCCACTCTCCATTTCTCGACAGCTCCTCTTTAAAACTCGATATCCTTTCTTGATCACTCGAAACTCTCCCTATCCCTCGGTACAAACCCTATTTCTTTGGATTCTCCTCCCCCTCATCTATTTTTACAATATAGAGAGATTTATACTTACCCGATAGCCGCTTTTTCTCTTTTAATATCAGTAAATCTGACTCAAACATTGACCCCATTAAAACTGCTAAATATGGTAACCATTGCAACATTTTGCTCCATCGACTTTTCAGCTTCTCCGTGTTATACCGCGCGTGTCGTGAATCGACAATACGGTCGGTTTCCTTGGAATAACGTTCCATTTCCTAACCCAACGATACAAAATCTTATCTTCAGCTATAAATCCATATACAAGAACTAGTGTTCGTCGACCACTGGATTCGTTGTTGTGCTTCCTTGAGACCGTGATAAAGAAAGCTTTACGCGTACGTTACGCCCGATGGCCGATGGACGAGTGAACCGCACAAGGATATAGCGAATAGTAGTAGCAGTTTGCGTCACGGTCTGCAACCTTTTATTTGGCGGGGAGGGGGAGAGAAGCAGAAAAGCAGAGAGAAGGAAAACTTCGTGATACCGGCGAGGTCTCTGGAGCAACTGGTCGGCTTCCCACGCTGACGTTCATGTTCGTCTGCTCTAACAAATACTCGTATCTCTGTTTTTTCTACCTTCTCGTACCTCTGATCAATTTTCCGTATCCCGTGGCTATACATTTTATCGATGAGTTTATCTCGGGCCGTATAAAACGAATTTAAGAAGCTAGCAGTCTATGCGGTTAAGGGGATATAAACACCTTAAGATATTCAATTAAATGAAATATTCAAGGCGAAACTGCGCAGAAAAATTCTTGGGGCTCCAACTTTGCCCTTTCCAGTTTTGCCCCAATTCTATTAGGGACCCAGTATACACGGAGAAAAAAAGTAGTTGGACAAACCAATAAATGGGTTCCGACAACCACTCGAAAGAGTTGAAATAGCGTCACTTCTCAGTGGGTTATGACAACTACTCAGTGGGTTATGACAACTACTCGTTGGTTATACGAACCGCTGTGGTTGGTTATAGGAACTCGCTGTTGGTTGCGCCACCTATTGTATTGGTGAAAACAGCACTGTGATTGGTTACAGGAGCGAGTTAGTTGCTGCAACTATTCAGCGGTACAGCATATGCTGGAGATGGTTCTTCCAACTACTTTTTTCTTTCAGTGTAGAAATCTAACACAGCTGTACTAGGCTGGTCATGCTTCAAAAGACAGGGCCTTTATAGATTACCATTTTCGGGCCTATAAAGGCCCTATTAAGTACCTACTAAAGTAATAAAGAAAATGAATTGAAAAATATTAATTTGTGCTTATTCAATCAACCCGAGCAGGAATTTGTTCTGGCTGAGGTCCGGGCCTCATCACGTTTTCCTTAATTAGTAATCGGGCCCGGATAAGGCGGCTCTATCCGGTCCTGATATGGCATGTAACGCCATTTCTGATCTGGCCATGATCACGCTACAAATCCGGGCGTTATCAGGCTCTTAAACCGGCCGCGATCAGGCTCTTGATCTGGTCCATATTAAAAAATGAGAAGGTCCAATATACGTAAAATGCATAACGTCAGTTCAATT
>CAXAOA010000122.1:27500-37357 GCA_963970395.1 Ephialtes manifestator
AAAAATCGTTTTTTTGCGATATCTCGGAAACGGTGCGAGATACGCGAAAACGGACAAAATTTTGGGAGTTTACTAAAGGGGGGCAACACTCGAGACGATAAAGCTGGTCCTATAAGTAAAATGCGAAAAATAATAATAATCGAAAAAAATATTTTTCGGGTAATGAGATGTTTGAATGACCGTCTGCTGAAGTTTCTCGCCTTTGGTAATTCCAGCTGTCGGTAATTTCAACCGTCGGTAATTCCGTCCGTCGGTAATTCCAACCGTCGGTAATTCCAACCGTCGGTAATTCCAACCGTCGGTAATTCCAACCGTCGGTAATTCCAACCGTCGGTAACCTCAATTTCCGATGATTGAAAGAAGAAGAAAGAAACAAATAAAAATTTATAACAAATCTCTCATTACAGCAGATAGACGACTTTTAGAGGGTTCGGTCGAGGAGGAAGAGGCCCTTATCGAAGCAACGCGTACTGTGGAAGAACAGGATTCGTGGCGTCAAACGCAAGACTCTGAAAGAGGTATGTCTAAAAATAATAATACTCACTAAGGGAGTCAGTTTCACGATACTGGTAAACCTTCAAGTTTGTACGTTATAAAACCCTCGCTAGTACGGTGAAACTGACCCGACGACAACAATAAAATTCGTTTTTTGCGATATCTCGGAAACGGTGCGAGATACGCGAAAACGGACGAAATTTTGGGGGTTTACTAAAGGGGGCCCACACTCAAGTCGATAAAGCTGACTATGTATAGGATTTTCCATGTAAAATATTTTTTCGATTATTATTATTATTTTTCGATTTTTACCTATAGGGTCAGCTTTATCGACTTGAGTGTGGGCCCCCTTTAGTAAACCCCCAAAATTTCGTCCGTTTTCGCGTATCTCGCACCGTTTCCGAGATATCGCAAAAAAACGTACTTTATTGCTGCAGGGGGTCTGTTTCACCAAGTTGATAAGCCACTGGCAAACCTTCAATTTGCACGCTACAAGAGGGTTACCAGCACGGTGAAACTGACCCGCCGAGTCGATAACATACGTTTTTTTTGCGATATCTCGGAAACGGTGCGAGATACGCGAAAACGGACGAAATTTTGGTGGGTTCACTAAAGGGGGGGGCCCACACTCAAGTCGATAAAGCTGACTATGTATAGGATTTTCCATGTAAAATATTTTTTCGATTATTATTATTTTTCGATTCTTACCTAAATAAATTTTTCAGAAGGATCAGAGACCTCATCGGAGTTCGAATGCGGGGGAAATGACGTTGACGACGACGACGATGACCCTGTGATAGTGGCTGTCATAGAAACAGCTCGCGCTGTGGATGCGTTAGAAGCAATACAACATGCTGCAAATTGTAAGTCTTCGGGATTTTAATGTATTGAGCAAAATCATTTATTTCGCTGTCCCTATTAAATATGTTTCATTTTTAATAGTATCGAACCAACGCACCCAAGAAGAAGAAGAAGAAGCATCAGCAGTTACGTCAAATGCTGGAAATATCCCGTCTGTTGAGACAAGCAGGGGAAATGACCGTATTTATGATGTCGACGATGGCCCTGTGATAGCGGCGGACATAGAAACAGTTCGCGCTATGGATGCGTTAGAAACAATACAACATGCTGCAGATTGTAAGTCTTCGGAAATTTAATGTATTGAACAAAATCATTTATTTCACCTCCCCTGATTAAACATATTTCATTTTTAATAGCATCGACACAACGCAGCCGAGAAGAAGAAGAAGCATTACCAGCTACGTCAGATGCTGGAAATGTTCCGGCTGCTGAGGCAGAAACAAATTGTAAGTTTGAAATTTTCTACTGAATTTTCAAATATCTAATGAGCTTCAGCGAAATAACATTTTAAAATTTGAATAGCCGACCGAGGAGCCCTCGAAGAAGAAGAAGAAGAAGAAACTGATTTGCATGATGACGAAAATAATTCACCAGATGAGGAGGAGGGTGAAACAGGTCATACCGCAAATTGTAAGTTTTCGAAATTTTTCAATGAATTTCAAAGAAAAGGCTAAATTAAATAATAATAAGTAAATAAAATTTACATATCAGTAGCTGGATCGACTGGTTTACGCAATGATGGAAATGATCCTTTCGTTACCGACACTGAGGCTCTCGAGGACGCCGTAGAAGAAGAAGATTTCCCAGAAAACCAATTAGCGATATACGAATATGGTACGGAAATTTGGCAAGAGGAGGAACCAGTGCAAGACAATGACGCGTGGTTTGAAGGTCTTATAAGATTGGGTTATTCAGGTAAATAAGCGGAAGTGTTTTGGGTTACGATATCCGACAACTATGCTGCGTTCTGTAAAAGAATAGATATCATTTATTCAAAATAAAAAAACAAAAATTTAGACTGTCTATTTTCTTCAGGAATTCAGCAAGGCGCTGGAAAGCGTCGAAACCTACCGCCGTACAACGAATTACAACCACCGGGTATTCGAATCGAAATAATACGAGAGACTGCGCGGTATTTTAAGCGTTTTCAACTTCGTGGCCGCGAGACGACTTTACGTATTCGGAAACCGCCTCCGGAAACTAGCGTAATGAGCTGGCTCGAAGGACCATTCAATGATCTCCTTACCCATATCACTAACTCTTGCGAGGGTGGGGATTATGTAGGAATATCATTCAGTGCGAGTAATTTGGCACACGGCCCCGTATGGCTTTCTTTCCGTCCTGCCCGCGATTATGAGTTTCGAGATATATGGCAGCTTATAAGTAGTGTTGCTCAGAGTTCAGAATCGTTCGACCTCAATGATGAATGCCATATAAAAACGTGTATTGTGAAAGGTGTCGAGGGCCGCGGTCGACGAAAAGGTTTAACACACGAAGCTGTAGCAAAACGATCTATTTTAACGATATCTAACAACGACAATTTATGCTTACCACGCTCGTTAGTGGCTGCACTGGTACACGCGGAACGGGGTGAAATTCGCACGGGAGATTTACATACTAAATGGCAACGGGTGAGACAAATAAATGGTTCAGCTCAAAAATCTGCAGCGCTTGAGCTTACACGACGTGCAAATGTCCGAGTACCGAAAAATGGTTGTCGAGTGAATGAAATCGCTCAGTACCAAGATTACTTGGCGCAAGACGGAGTCGCGATTGTCGTTTTTGAGTTTTTGGCTTTAGGACGCCGTAATAGGAAATCCATCTTCAATGGTACGAAAACAGTCTTGGATGCTGTAGGCCAGATCCGGCACACGCTATATATACTGTATTATGAGCGCTCACATCATTTCCAGCCAATCCTTAATCTTAGAGGCGCAGTAGGAAGCACGGGCTTTTGCACATCGTGTGATACATTATATCTTAGATTAGATCATAGATGCGCAGGTAAAAAAAAAATATGTTCTCGATGTCTCGGAACGCCTCCATGCGATCCACACACCAGCGATACGATTAGATGCGTGGCATGCAATCGCGTTTTTTTTGGGGAGACATGCTTGAAAAATCACAGAACAGCCGATCCAAAAAATAAACCGAGTGCTTGCGCTAGCGTTAAGCGTTGTCCCGACTGTTTTGCCACGATCAGACCTTTAGTGAGGAAGAAAAAACACGTGTGTGCCGTAGGTTATTGTCCAACTTGCAAATCAGACCAGCCATACAATCATTTGTGTTTCATGAGGACTCTCCCAAACGATAGAGGATTCCAGAACAAGATCTTTATCTTCTATGATTTTGAAACACAACAGTGTACGTCCCTGGAGGGGTCAACAGATACGTTCGTACATGAACCAAACCTTTGCGTAGCTCAACGCGTCTGTACAAACTGCTGCGATAATGACTCTATAGCAGAACCATGCAAATTTTGCGGCGTACATGAGTTTGTATACAAGCATAACCCCGTAGCTCAATTGGTAGAGTTAGCTATGCAAGATATAAAGGGGTTTTCTGGGACGATTTTAATAGCCCATAACGCGGGAGGATTCGACGCTCAATTTATCCTGCGTTATTTTATCAATGAAAAAAAGACACAGCTGCCGTCGATAATTATGAACGGGACGAAAATTATAACTATGCGTATCGGAAAACTCGAGTTTCTTGACAGCCTGCACTACTTTCACATGTCTCTGAGCAAACTCCCAAAATCCTTCGGATTAACCGATACTCTAGCTAAAGGTACTTTTCCTCACCTATTTAATACACCGGACAATCAGTATTATGTAGGAGAATTGCCATCGATGGAATATTATTCACCCGATAGTATGTCAACAAGCGTGCGCAATGATATATTCGAGCCGTGGTATCAGCAATTGAAAAATGGGGGTTATGTGTTTGATTTTCAAAAAGAAATCGTGGCCTACTGTAAGAATGATGTTACGATATTGAGACAGGCCTGTATGGTTTTTCGGAAAATGTTCATAGCCGTAGGGTCTGTTTGCCCGTTCGATGAGGGCACGACGATAGCCTCCGCCTGCTTTCGAATATTTCGGAAAAATTTTCTTAAAGCTGACGCGATCGGTATTATACCTAGAAACGGATACAGATGGGCTAATAACCAATCGAAAAAAGCAGTTAGTTGGCTTGTATGGATGGAGCATTTCCTTGGGCAACGTATTATGCACGCAGGACGATCACGCGAGTTCAAGCTACCTCAGGATTTAACGGTTGATGGCTATTACGAAACCCCTACTGCTATGCATGTATTGCAGTTCCACGGATGTTACTGGCATGGCTGCCCGAAATGCTTTCTGGTAAACAGAGATCAGGTCCAGGGCGATGGTGTATCCCTGAATGAGCGTCACGAGAGAACGATAGCTGTGGCTTATAAGATACGAAGTAGTGGTTACGCTCTGACGGAAATTTGGGAGTGCGAATATGATCGTATGCTTGACACAGATGAACAAATGCGAGCACTCGTACGCGATCACGCTTTAGTTACAACAGAACCGCTTAACCCTCGCGATGCTTTTTTCGGTGGTCGTACAGAAAACATGGTCACACTGTATGATGTTAGAGACACTGAACAGATACGGTACGTCGACGTGTGCTCGTTATACCCCTATATATGTAAATACGGTAAACTTCCCGTGGGGCACCCGAAAGTGTATGTAGGTGACGAGTGCATGACGTTAACAGGCCCTGATAATAATGATCTCACAAAAGTTGAGGGTCTTGTTAAGTGCGTTGTGTTACCACCACGCAATCTTTATCATCCAGTGCTACCGGTGCGTATGCACCAGCGTTTGATATTCGCGCTATGCCGTAGTTGCTGTGAAAGTATGAATCAGGAAGAGTGTACGCATGAAAGGACTGCAGAGCGCGTATTTAACGGTACATGGGTAGTCGATGAATTGCGAAAAGCCGTATCATGTGGATACAGGGTGATACGCGTAGAGGAAATCTGGGAATATGAAATAACACAGTATAATCGCGATACACGTTCAGGAGGGCATTTCTCTGGTTATATAGATACATTTCTAAAAATTAAACAAGAATCCAGCGGTTGGCCTACGGCGTGTGTGGGCGATGAAGAATCGCAAGCAAAATACATCGCTGATTTTGAGCGTTCTGAAGGGATCAAACTGGCTCGTGAGGCGATAACAAAAAACCCTGGGTTGCGCCAAGTAGCTAAATTGTGTCTCAACTCTTTTTGGGGAAAGTTCGGACAGCGCGAAAATCTACCCCAAACGGCGATAGTTTCAACGCGCTCCAAGCTCATGGAATTATTGACCAGTCCTGAGTACGAAATCACGGGTATCTTGCCAGTAAATCATCAAATATTGTATGTCAGCTACATAAAAAATGACGAGGCCGTAATCCCGTCAGGCATAGCGAATTCTGTAATTGCCGCGTATACAACAGCTCAGGCTCGTTTGAAACTGTACAGTTATCTGGAACGTCTGGATCGGAGGGCATTGTACTGCGATACCGACTCGGTTATTTACGTGACTAAGAATAATCCTACCGAATATGAACCTCCTACAGGACCGCTTTTAGGGGATCTTACCGATGAACTAGAACCAGGTTGCTATATTAAATCTTTTGTTTCCGGAGGCCCTAAATTTTATTCATTCATAACGTGCGCACCCGACGGTACTGAAACCGAAGTTTGTAAAGTAAAAGGTATTTCGCTCAATTTTGCAAACAGTCAATTGATTAATTATAATTCAATCCGCGCCTACTTAGTCGGGGACAAGGTAGAACCTATCGAGTTAAAATTTGACGCTATTCGTCGTACGCCGTTTCATCAAGTCGTCACGCGTACAGAAAAAAAGAAATGTAAGCCGTCGAGCGTCAAACGAAGACATTACGGCGAATACGGTTCTTTGCTGTATGGATACAAGGAGTAATCTATATTATCAAAATGTACATAGTGTAAAATATTCATCTGTTATTGTGAAATAAAATGATTTTATAATTATTTTTACTGTCCCGAGGCTTTATCATCCATAGTAGTATGATAAATTTACTCATTCGTAGAGATGGACACGCGTTGGAAACATCCCTGGACCTCGATGATCTGTGGACCCACAGGTTGTGGTAAGACGTATTTCGTGAAAAAGTTCTTGAACTTTATTTCTCGTATGAACAGCGTGCCATTCGAGAGAATTATTTTCTATTATTCCGAGTGGCAACCTGCATACACGGAGTATGGTACATCAATAGAATTTCACGAGGGTTTACCGCAGAGTGCAGATTACGCGAGCGACCCGCGCACAAAACTCATAATAATTGACGATTTGATGCGTGAGGCATCGAACAATAGTGTCATTGACCTTTTCACGAAAGGTAGCCATCATAAAAATCTGAGTGTTATTTTCATCACGCAAAACCTATTTCATCAGGGCCACGGGCAGCGTGATATTTCGCTGAATGCCAACTATATCGTGGTTTTCAAAAACCCTCGTGATCGCGCTCAGATTCAACATCTTGCACGTCAGGTATATCCGGAAAACCCGCGCTTTTTACAAGAGGCCTATCACGATGCAACATCTAGGCCTCACGGGTACTTGCTGCTCGATTTGAAACAATCAACACCTGATAATTGCCGATTCCGCACCTCTATTTTTCCCGATGATCTTCATCATTTCGTGTACGTACCACGAAAAAAGTTAAAAAGCAGCTGCAATTCAGCTGAACTGCCAGTACTGCGGGTGTAATGACATCTAAAGGATCGTCGCGTCACAATAAAGTAATTGCTATATTGAGAGCGTTCAAGCAATCGAATACGGCGTACAGGGAGCCTAGCTCATCCCAATCAAATTCAAGCACTGTTCATTGTTTTTGTCAGTGCGCTACGTACATTCTTAAGGGTAGTACACCACCGAAGTCCTTGCGCGATACAATTCAGTTAAAACGAGTGATACAACGAAAGTATTGGTAGTTCAACACGAGTGATGGCACAAAGAGGTTCACCGCTCTGCAAGAAGCACATCGCAATATTGCAAGCTCTCCAACACCTCAATAAGGAACAGCGTGAAGCTGTTTTACGTAAAGCAGATTCCGGCATCGTCCGCTGCATTTGCGAGTGCGCCTTGAACGTTCTATGCGGTAACGTACCTCTGAAGGACGCTCAAAGGAAAAAGTTACGACGACACGCCCCCGTTCTTCGCCGTTTAGCCTCGAAAAAAGGGTGTTGGAAGAGTAAGAAACGATTCGTTGTACAGAGTGGAGGGTTCTTGCCTCTCTTACTAGCACCAATACTAGGCACCGTTCTGTCGAATTTGATTGGCCGATAATGGAGCACGCGAGAAAAATGGTGCTCGTACCTGAGGAGAATTTATCTCAACTGGACGCACAGCGTCATCGTCAACCAGTTCTTGGTACAGATACGCCACTATCTGTACAAGGTATTGACGCCGTGCTAACCAGGCTGGACGCCGAGATGAATGAAATTTTGAATTCTAATACATACAAGGATGAGCGTGAGAAGTGGTGCGCCTATTTGACTGTGCTACAACGCTATCTCCATTTCGTCGATGACGAGAGAGCTGAGCAGTACCGTACACTTATGAAGAATAAAGATAGTGTAGAAAAAGTACCGCGTAAAGAAAAAGACACGAGTGAAAGCATGAACGATTCCATTATCATTGAGAGTATTCCAGCTAAATTCCGCAATAAAGCTAAACTACTGCTCCGACGTTTGCGTGATGCGTCATCAGCTCAATTTTCTTGGGATACTGCCGGCGTTGTGTCTATCAGTGGAAAGCAGATTAAAGACTCGAATATTGTTGATCTTGTGAATGATGCCATGAGGGCGAGAAAAGTACCTAAACCAATAGGGCGCAGTGCGTTCGCCAAATACCTGAGATCGATGCAAACGCCGCGGGAATTCATTGGTAACGATGAGCTGTGGCTGGAATCGAGGGCTAATTCGACATTACGACATTCACAGATCGATGACTGTAGCGGCAGTAGCAGCAGCAGCAGCAGTAGCAATAATGAGAACGACGCTGCTATAAGTCATTCATCGTTTTACAGCGGTAGTGAAAACAGATCAGATCAGAGTGGTGCAGGGTATAATCATAAGAAAAGACGTCTAGCCTGGGCTAACCTCAAATTATAATCATGAAAACATTGGAAAAAGTGTACTTTAATACAGACCATGAAGCATCGTTTTCTGGTGCCTCGAAATTATTGCGTGTGGCTCGACAGAAGAAAATTTCAAAAGTAAGAACACAGCAGTGGCTTGAAACACAGGATGCCTACACTAAACACAAACCTGTGAGACATCGCTTTCCGCGTCGTATTTATAACGTACGAAACATTGATGATTTTTGGGAGGCTGATCTTGTCGATCTTCGCTCAATTAAGGATTATAATGACGGTTACGTTTATCTCCTTGTTGTTATCGATGTTCTCAGTAAATTTGCCTGGGTCCATCCTTTACGTGATAAGACTGCTGCAACGGTGGCGAAAGCGTTTAATGTCATATTATCGAAAAAAATTAGTAATGGTAGATCACCCGTCTGTCTACAAACAGACAAAGGTAAAGAGTTCGTAGGCGCTGCATTCCAGACTCTCTTAAAGAAAAAAAACATTCAGTTTCGTGTTGCGCGAAATCCTGATATAAAAGCGGCCATTGCCGAGAGATTCAATAGAACGCTGAAAGAAAGAATGTGGCGTTATTTCACGTATTCTAGACAAAAACGTTATATCGATGTCCTGCAGAGCATCGTTTCAGCATACAATCATGCCGTGCATAGCAGTATAAAAATGACTCCTGCCTCCGTAACGCTTATGACAGCTGCTAGAGCGCGGTGTAATTTAATGGAGCGCTATAAGAAAACGGACCATTGTTCTCCTAAATATAATGTGGGCGATATTGTACGTATCAGTACTGCAAAGGCCGCCTTCGCGAAAGGTTACGAGGCTGGATGGAGTAGCGAGTTATTTAAAATACATCGGATATCACGCAGTATTTGTCCCGTGACATACATCTTGCGTGACCTTCACGACGAAGATATTGATGGTATATTTTATGAGGCCGAGTTATCGCGGGTACAAACGAGGAAGACCAAAGGCCTGACAAAATGAAGGAAGAGTTTTACATTGTACTACCCAGCAACAGTAGTATGAGTTATTACCCTGATAACTTGACAACACGGTATACCACGCAGTTACCACAATGTGTGTCACTACACGGTAGTTGGGCCGTTTCTTTAGCCGAAATACACATACCCATGACAATTTTGCATATACCACCCGAAGGAGATAGTAATTTTATTAATGTCGTAACGAACATTGCAATACCGAGTACGGGCGCTGACATTGATTTCAGGGATGACCGTGCTTGTGTGCCACCAGGAGTATACCGCAACATAGATACATTACTAGAAACAATTAACGAAATACCATGTGTAGCGGGTCATCTGAAATTTCAGTAC
>CAXAOA010000127.1:0-25000 GCA_963970395.1 Ephialtes manifestator
CGAATAACGGTCGTTTAATTCTTTTATTATCAGGCAGAATTGATGCTGGACATTATGACGTGTTAGAGTGTTCGAATATAGACTTTTGGAAAACGTATCGCAGGCAATACAAACGAATATACTACGAGAAAAACAAAGATGCCATTAATGAAAAAAGACAAATAAAAAACTTAAGCAATTTGGCTTTAGAAAAAAAACGGGATTCGGACAAGGTAAAAAATATGAACGAGAAACGCTTGAAAAAAAAAGAGAAAAGGACATTCGTAAAAATATGGACAACAATCAGATAAATAAGAAAAGAGAAAAAGATCGAGTTAAGAACATGAATGAAGAACGTTTAGGAAAGAAAAGAGATAAAGATCAAGTTAAGAACATGACTGACGAACGTTTAGTAAAGAAAAGAGATAAAGACCAAGTTAAGAACATGTATGAAGGACGGTTAGAAAAGAAAAGAGATAAAGACCAAGTTAAGAACATGGATGAAGGACGGTTAGAAAAGAAAAGAGATAAAGACCAAGTTAAGAACATGGATGAAGGACGGTTAGAAAAGAAAAGAGATAAAGACCAAGTTAAGAACATGGATGAAGGACGGTTAGAAAAGAAAAGAGATAAAGACCAAGTTAAGAACATAGTTGAAGGACGGTTAGAAAAGAAAAGAGATAAAGACCAAGTTAAGAACATGGATGAAGGACGGTTAGAAAAGAAAAGAGATAAAGACCAAGTTAAGAACATGGATGAAGGACGGTTAGAAAAGAAAAGAGATAAAGACCAAGTTAAGAACATGGATGAAGGACGGTTAGAAAAGAAAAGAGATAAAGACCAAGTTAAGAACATGGATGAACGACGGTTGGGAAAGAAAAGGAAAAGTGACGTCGTCGAAAACATGGGTGAAGAACGGTTGGCAAAGAAGAGGAAAAAAGACGTCGTCGAAAACATGGATGAAGAACGGTTGGCAAAGAAAAGGAAAAAAGACGTCGTCGAAAACATGGATGAAGAACGGTTAGAAAATATAAAAAATAAAGACGTTATCAAAAACATGAATAGAGAACAGTTAAAAAAGAAAAGGGAAAAAGACGTTGTCGCAAACATGAACAAAAAACGCTTAGAAAGAAAAAGGCGCAAAGACATTGTCGAAAACATGGACGAAGAACGTTTGGAAAAGAAAAGAAAAAAAGACGTCGCAGCTAATATGACAGATGATCGACTCAATAGAAGAAGATGTGTTCAACAAGCTATTAAAATGTGGCCCAACAAAGTTGTTTATTGTGATTTTGGGGAAATGGATTATATTTGCCCATATTGTTCAGCTTTTTTTTGGAATGTTGAATTTTCAAAAAAAAGTTGTTGTCATTTCGGAAAAGTCAAGCTTCCTCCTTTGAGTAATTACGATGAACATTTAAAACAACTATTATTGCACGATCGGAAATATAGACAATTAATCCGATATTATAATAACCGCTTTTCCTTTGCAAGTTTTAATGCTAAAGTAGTAAATAAATCGGAGAAGGGAGTCTACAATTTGAAAATTCAGGGTCAAGTTTGTCATGCAACCCCAAATAGTATTCTTGCTAAAGGAAATCAGCCTCCAAACGGTGGTCAAATTTATATTTATGATAATTATGACGCAACGGAACAACGATTAAAAGAGAATAATAATTTGTCTAAAAAACATATAGAGATCATAACAAAAGTACTGAATAATAATCCGTATGCCAAAAAATATAAAAATTTGTACGAGATAACAAAAAACGAAACACTTTCCGAATATTACTTATATTTTGTTCGTAATATCAGATTAAATAAACACCGATATAATTTGCCGTCTACCGCCGAATGCGCGGCATTGATTGTTTCAAAGGATGGTGAAATTCCCCCATTCGATTTATGTGTGTATCCAAAATGTCCTGAAGGAGTTAATTCTCATACATACATGAATAAATTATCGTTTCATGTTGACCCCATGACTTTTCCGATAATGTTTCCATGTGGAGATTTAGGATGGAATCCATCATTTGAGCATTATAATAGTGCAAAAAGACTCACGGCTTTGCAATATTATGCATATCGCTTGGCGTACAGACCCAATAATAAGTTCAGTCCAATTTTATTTAGTGGTCGTTTAACGCAACAGTACGTTATCCAAGCATATATTATCATCGAAAATAATAGATTAAATTTTTTTCGACATAATCAGAAGAAATTACGTATTGAATGCTACCAAGGAGTAGTCGATCATGTATCCCGAAGTGTTCTAAATAATCCAAATCATTGCAATAAATCAGAGCGTTTAGGTAATATTTTTGTTTTACCATCTACATATTTGGGTAGTCCTAGACATATGCATCAAAATTATCAAGATGCAATGGCCATTGTTAGAGCAATTGGTCGGCCAGATTTGTTTATAACAATGACATGTAATCCTAAGTGGCCAGAGTTAGAGAGAATATTGAGTAAATTTCCACGCGGTACAACATGTAATGACATTCCGAATATTACAGTACGTTTATTCTATGCTAAGCTGCGAGCTCTTTTGTCGGATATTATAAAAGGGAAAATGTTTGGAAAAATATTAGCATACGTTTATACAATTGAGTTCCAAAAACGTGGCCTACCTCACGCACATATGCTATTTGTGCTAGATTATAAAAACAAATTGACGACACCGGAAGCTATCGATAAATACATAAGCGCAGAAATTCCGTCGAGCGATAGTGAACTACAAGAATTGGTTATAAAACATATGTTACATGGACCTCATACTGATTATTCTCCGTGTTACGATAAAGATAAACGTATATGTTCAAAAAAATTTCCTAAGCAGTTTTATGATTACACAGAATTTGAAAAAAATGGTTTTCCTAAGTATAGACGTAGGGATAATCGTAATGCAGGACATGTATACAATAAGAAAGTTAATCATGATTTTATAGCAGTTGATAATTCCATGGTTGTTCCATATAACTCGGAAATTCTCACTAAATATAAATGTCATTGCAATGTTGAATATTGCGCTTCTATTATGAGTGTTAAGTATATTTATGCGTATCTGCATAAAGGACTCGATCGAGCATATTTGAAGGTAAATAAAAAAAACAAAAATGTTGACAAGAATATCTATGATGAAATTTCAGATTATATTGATAGCCGTTACCTTAGTCCTATGGAAGCTGCCTGGCGTATAGAAGAACTGCCACTTTCAGATAGATCGCATCCTATTGTTCGTTTAGCAGTTCACATAGAAAACCAACAAGATATTATATTTGAAGAAAATAAAGAAGAAGATGCTTTGATTAAAAATGAGACAACGTTAACGGCGTGGTTTAAGCTTAACAAATCCGATGAGAGCGCACGAAAATTTATTTACGTTGCCATTCCTGAACATTATGTGTTTAATTTACAGAAAAAAATTTGGGAAAAGCGTCGTATATTTTCTAAAGCAATTGGTCGAGTTGTCAGTGTCAGTCCAAAAGATGTAGAACGCTTCCATTTAAAATTAATATTACATCGTATTAAAGGAGCAACGTGTTTTCAATATTTAAAAACGTATGAAAATGTAACCTACAATACGTTTAAAGAAACTGCAATTGCGATGGACTTAGTTGAGAGTGATACTGAAATTTTTAACATTTTTGAAGAAGCATCTGCCATCATGATGCCTACTGAGCTGCGTAAATTTTTTGCGTGGTTTGTTATTTCTGATAACTTTTTGTTATCGCGAGAAATTTGGCATAAATTTAAAGAATATTTTTGTGAGGGTTTTCTGAATAATCACGAAAATAGAGCATTGCAAGAAATAAATGAAATTTTTAAGTTGGAGAATATGCGATGCACAGATTTTGGGCTTCCAGAACCAGATAATGATTTAGAAATAAATATAAGTATTGAAGAAGAAAAAGAAATAATATTGTGTCATAAGAATGAGTCTGAAAAATTAATTGCGCAATTGAATGTCGATCAAAAGTGTATTTTTGATCGTGTAACTGAAGAAAGTCATAAGATGATTTATATCGATGGACCTGGAGGTACAGGGAAAACTTTTCTTTACAAAGCATTGATTTATTATTTTTTAGGAAATAGAAAAAAAGTATTGGCTATGGCATGGACAGGCATTGCATCGATTCTACTACCCGGAGGAATGACAAGTCATAAAACATTTAAATTGCCTTTAGATTTGACCAGTGTAGAGACTTCATTTTAAAAATTAGAATCAGACAAAAAAAGATTAAGGGAATGTGATGTTATAATTTGGGATGAGGCCTCTATGATCCCTAAAAAGGCATTAGAAATTGTTGACAAAACTCTTCGTGATTGTTGCAACATCGATCACCTTCCATTCGCAGGGAAATTGATTATATTGGGTGGTGATTTTCGGCAAATTCTTCCGGTTGTTAAAAATGGAACAAAGTTTAGTATTATTAAAGAAACAATAAAATTTTCACGTATATGACATCTATTTGAAAAACTAGAATTAAATAAAAATATGCGTACGAGCGATACAAAATTTTCCGCATTTTTATTGAAAATTGGAAAGGGTAATATAGAATCATTGGAAATACCTGAAAATTGGAAAACCAAAGATATTTGTACAGCCATATATGGTTCAACAATTAACAATAAAGATGATCTATCGAATCGCGTTATTTTAGCTTGCCATAATGATGATGTTTATCGATTAAATGATAAAATATTAGAAAAAATTAAAAACGAAAAAAGGGTTTATTATAGTATTGACTATGCCAAGCACAAAGGAGTTGATCAAGCTGATATCGATGTTGATTTAAATTATCCAATAGAATATTTAAATTCGTTGAGATTTCCAGGTCTCCCAGTTCATAAATTAACATTGAAAGTTGGAGCAATTGTGATGCTTATTAGAAATTTGAGCATGAAAGATGGACTATGCAATGGAACTAGAATGAAAATTATTGCATTATTTAAATTCAATATAAAAGTAGAGATAATCACAGGTACGCAAGCAGGCAATTGTGCTTTTATCCCGAGAATAATATTGGATACGGGCGAATTTTCTTCTCTTCCGTTTGTTCTGTATCGAAGACAATTCCCTATTGTTCTAGCATTTGCAATTACTATTAATAAGTCTCAAGGGCAAAGTTTAGACAAAGTTGGTATATATTTTCGAAGGTCTTTGTTTTCGCATGGACAACTGTACGTAGCATTGTCAAGGTGTAAAACTGCAGAGCAAATATATATCGAAAATGATTCAGAAGATTTTGATGAAATTGAGAATGTTGTATGGAAAGAAGTTTTCCAGTGATATATGTATGTGTGTGTGACTGTGAGTGTAAATATAAGTTCAATTATGAGTATGAGTGTGAGTATGAGTATAAATGTGACTGTGACTGTCAATGTGAGTATGCATATGAGTATGAGTATGAGGATGAATATGAGTATGAGTATTAGTTCGAGTATGAGTATGATCATGTTTGTCTTAATAAACTGATGGCTGTCGAGGAACATTATAAATGTACAATATGGGCGGCTGTGCGCCAAAATTAAACATTATACATGTATAATATGGGCGGCTGTGCGCCAACATTAAACATTATACATGTATAATATGGGCGGCTGTGCGCCAACATTAATCATTATAAATCTATAATATGGGCGGCTGTGCGCCAACATTAAACATTATAAATCTATAATATGGGCGGCTGTGCGCCAACATTAAACATTATAAATCTATAATATGGGCGGCTGTGCGCCAACATTAGTAACTTCTTTAATGTTTTTGATATTGAAAAAATCACACATAAGTTGACTAGGCCTACTGGGGAGACAACTTGCATCCAATTAATCACAAATTTGACCATACTTTACATTTGAGTTACCATTTTGAAGAAATTGTTATTACATATCTTTGGAATGATGATTCAAAATTGTGAGCTTCACTCAATAGTCTGAAGAATCGGGTGTTAAAAATAGCAATTGTTTTTTCAACAACGGTTCTTACAATATTAAGTTGCAATCCCCCAGGCTTGGCGGAATATGAACCGCGCGGTGTTATTTAGTTCATAGTCGTGTGGAAACCATAATATTTTGTAGTATGTGTGTGTGTGATATTCTGAGTTCGGCGGAAGGGGGAGGGGGGGGGGGGGGGGGGGTTGGCGCGCGAAGCGCGCAGGGGTGCGCAGCCCCCCTAGTATATATATATATATATATATATTATATATATCTTCACATGATTGTATGTATATTATAGTTGTTGGCTAAATTTAAGGCTTACTCCATTAGCTTTAGGATATTGTTAATTAATAATTTAAATTATTTTAAAGATCGAGATTTCTCTAAATTAATAAATTAAATTCTTTAAATGAAGTTGTTAATTTACAAAAGTAATTAACATGTATAAGTTGTCGAGATCGAAATATTATCTTTGAAAATATATGTCATTGTTTATCGTTTTCAATAATTATTAGTTGTCAATTAACAAATCGTTGCCTTGGAAGTTTGGGAGATTTATGTAAATGAGATTTCCATTATTTATCATAGATCGTTTAATTTATCCATAATCGATAATTGATAATTATTAATATTGAGACCATAGTGTTAATAAGCTAGCTCTAAGACAAAAGGCATGGTGGGGACGGCTGAATGAACTCATAGTGTGTGCCCCCTCCCAAGGGGTATCATTTGTATATCTTTGGCTGTCTATATAAGATGGAGCCCTTAAAGCTTCGAGTTAGTCGCGGTGCACAGTTTTTTCGCGCATAAGGTTCAATTCGCCGCTCAGAGTCACACTGGTTACCCGAGCCTATGTGGAAGTCAAATTTTGATACTCTGTCGTAGTGCGCGTGAGTTAAAGTTCGAGTCCGTCGTTCCCCGGTCTTTATTCATTTTTAATTGTTTTAAAGTGCAAAATTCATTGTTCATTTTTTTGTTTCAACTCAGTTTCTTTTTCCTAAATAAATCAAAGTGTTTTAAAAATCTATTAAGTGTTGTGGCATTAATTCATTTGCTGCACTCAACGACCACCCTACAACCGACTCCTGTTGCCGTTCCCGCTGAAGTTTCCTGTCAGCGTCGTCGTTACACCACTGTTTCCAGCTACCAGCCCACCGTTTTTACATCTATCCATCAGGTTTACAGCAGTACCGGTAAGTCAAGTTCTTTTATTTATTATCAAAGTCGAAGAAACACCCTTAGGCCTTTTCCCGAGCTTTTGCCCGAGAGGGTAGGCTCTAAACAAGGCCCATAACACCCATCCGCCCTTTCAATTCACCTGTAATCTAGCGTAACAGGGAGAGCCTCACTCTCCTTTGCCTAGAGTGAATTTTCGGGAAAAACGGATCTGTGCCGTAACAGTATTCATGATATTGCTAAGGAATTGTCTCCCTTGATCAGTTTGTATAGATTCTGGACATCCAAAGTAACAGATAAAGTTATCTGCGATAGCGAGTGCGACAGTGGGGGCTTCAATGTTACTTAAAGGAATCGCGCCTGAGTATTTACTGAGACAGTCTTGCCATGTAAGTATGTAGCGATTCCCAACGTCAGTCACTGGCAGTGGTCCCACAATATCGATTTGGATTTTTTCGAAAACCCTACTTGGCGTATCCGTTATTTGCATTGGTTGTTTTGTTTTCTCGCGGACTAGTTTCTTTTTCTGGCACGAGTCACATGTGCGGATGTACTTGTGAACATCTTCTTTCATTCGCGGCCAAAAATACCTTTCTCGAATTCTTTCGTAAGTTTTCGTTTCGCCTTTATGCCCTCCGACGGTGGAGTCGTGACACTCTTGAATTATTCGCTCTCGGTCTGATTCTAACGGAGTTTCTACTTCGCCCGTGCACACCGTAATCGTGTAGTTCTCGTTTGAAAAATAAGTTTTAAACACTCTCTCGATTACACTCCAGGGGGCCTTATCAAAACCATTCCCCTCTCTGGACAGGCTAAAAGAATTAAATTTCATTGCTCGCATCGCGTCGTGAAGCGTGTCCACGGCAGATTCTATATTTTTCACATAAAACTTATCGTCAAATTTCTATTTTATAAATAAGTGGAAAATATGCTGTTTTTCTTTCCGCGTGTATATGACTTGTCCTAGTGTTGGCTTTTCGACTTTCAAATCCTCAAGTTTCAATAACGCGTTATCAAGTAAATCCCGCCCGACGGGGGTCGTTAAAACACAATCACACGAAATAAAATTCAACAAATGGTCGCTACGAACCCACAATTTATCTCTACTTGTACTGAAAAACGTCTTGTTTAGTGGATTTTCAACATTAGTAGTTTCTCCTTGCGCTGGTAATGCCGCTGCATATTCTTTATTTCTTAAGCAGATTCTTTTAGTTACGTGGGGCCCCTCTAGGTCGAAACTTCGTCTTTTCGTCACTTGCACTTCGGTGCCGATAATCCCTGATTGTTCGTCCTCGCTCAATTCTTCGCTACCATCTGACTCAATATCGCTATTCTTTCTGGATGGGCAACCCTTCGCGGTTCCCATTTGGCCGCTTTGATCAACAATCACTCTTTGTGCCTCAGGACGAGCAGTGCGGGTTACGAACTATCGACCATCATTGTGCACGGTGTCTCGGAGTGAGCCGGACCTCGGTTCGTTTACAATCTCTCTCTGTGCCTCAGGACGAGCAGTACGGGTTACGAACTGTCGCCCATCATTGGGCACGGTGTCTCGGAGTGAGCCGGACCTCGGTTCGTTTACAATCTCTCTCTGTGCCTCAGGACGAGCAGTACGGGTTACGAACTGTCGCCCATCATTGTGCACGGTGTCTCGGAGTGAGCCGGACCTCGGTTCGTCTTTATCGCAGTCTATCGTCTCGTTTTCGTCAGATTCTTCTTCTGTTTCATTACTTTCGGTCTCGTTTCCTGAATCAGTCTCGTCGAATCTGCTTAAGAAAACTCTCTCGATGGGATACTCGTGAAGGAGGTTGTCGTCATCCTCCGCAGAATAACCGTCGTCCGGTAAATGAGTATGCACACTCAGAACCTGGCGGCCGCTATTTGCGTCGGGAGTAGGAAGTGGTCCGTCTATGGGGTTACGAGAGAGAGCGTCTGCACTAGCATTTACCCTGCCAGGTTTATATTGGATCTCATAATCGTACTCTTGCAATTTTATTTTCCAACGAGCAAGCCTCGAAGATATAGTTGGGTCTTTTAATTGGTACAACCAAGTCAACGGTCGATGATCCGTTACGAGGGTAAACCGCCGTACAAATAAGGTCGAAAGTGTTTGACCACAAATACTATCTCGAGTAACTCCTTTTCTGTAGTTGTATAATTTAACTCTGCCCCAGAGAGGGTCGACGATGCATAAGCGATGGGGGGGTCTTTTCCTACTGGTCCTTGGCTAAGAACTGCCCCTAGCGCAAAGTCGGATGCGTCAGTAGTGACTACCCACATAGCACTGGAATATTTCTGAAACATTCTCAAAATATTCCTTTGCAATAATGCAATATTGCGAAAATATTGTGAAAGATGTTTGAAACATTTCTAAAATATTGCAGCAATCTTGCAATGTCCGCTCAAAACGTGGCTAATATAATATTTCAATAATATTACAGAGCAATATTGTGTGAATATTACATTTTCCGCCAAGACTAATTCGTAAGAAACTACCGTTTTGAATATGATTTTTTGATTGAGAGTATTTCAGCAGCACTATTGGACGTCCTCGATAATAATCCTATTTATTGGAGAAAAATATATATATCCCATCCAAAATTCGAACTCACAACCTCACCTACGTAGCCCACGTCGCATTAACGACAAATAATTTTAAAAAGCGATCCCGCTTCAAAAATATGTAACAATATTAAAGTTTCATTAACTACATTTGTTCCAGAGGTGAATGCGGTTAGAAGAAACATAAATTTGCGCTTCAAAGACTTACATCTACCTACACTGAGAGAAAAGCATATAGTTGATTTAACGATTTCATATGATAAAACGAATATAGGAAGGCTTGCATGTTTTATGGTCGAAGCGATGATAATGTGGTTCAATAAACGATACTTGCAAGGTTATTAGAAACAAACGTTGAAATCGTATATACAACGAAACGGCATATTTGAAACGATTAGAATAGTTTTTGAAACTATTATCATTTTGATGATTGCTACTATTAAGAGTCGCGGTAGCGACTCGACGCCAAGTTAAAAAAGAAATTAATGTTGCCTTCACGCGACGATTTGTCTGTCTGATCTTGATTGGACGGACTGTTACTCCTGATAATCTTATTTGCTATATCCATGAAATACAGACATTCCACCTGGGAATTACAGTTTATAGTTAGATTATCGTCGGTCTAACTATATTTTTTTTTAAATTACCAGATTTTTCTCTCAGTGTATCAATCAAACCTATTTAACGACCTAACGTCTATCGCACTAACCACTAGACCATCGACTACTTGTACAAACGTTATAGTTTTATCGCCCATGTGCTCTATCGACCAAGACTGATGAATTAAAAAATAAAGATAGAACAACAAAAAAATCGATTCATACCATGCCGCGTTTTCCGATATATTCTAATGAAGCTTCCAATTTCCGCAAGAATGATACTCAAGAGAACGAGGTGAGTTTCTTTTTATTGCGAAATGCAGATCATTTCAAATTCAACTTTTTAAACTAGTTTAAAAATATCCATTTGAAATGTATTGGTATGCTGCAAAAAAAAATCCATTGTACAATTTGCAAAATCTAATCTGGAATCTTTTATTCGAAACTTTGTGAAATATTATTGAAGGAATGGGATTCATAGGTAATGTTCAGAAACATTTAAAAAATGCTTGGCAATTGTTTTGCCTCCAACAATATTTCTGAACGTTAAGTTGACAATATTGCAATTAAATATTTGTGAATATTCGACTGGAAGCTTATGGAAATATATCTGTGCAATGAAATATTCGAAATATTCCTGCAATATTCATGCAATATTATGTGCTATGTGGGTACAAATGGTTTCGTAAAATCCGGATACTGCAGGAGAGGTTCTGAACAAAGAATAGTTTTAAGTTTTTGAAAGGCATTCTCTGCCACCATATTCCAATGAAACGGGACATCTTTCTTCAACAACGCATTGAGAGGCTTGGCGATCGCGGCAAATTCAGGGACAAATCGGCGGTAGTAGCCAGCCAGACCTAAGAATTGTTTTATATTTTTACGACCCTTTGGTTGTGAAAACAACCGAACTGCTTCCACCTATTTAGGGTCCCGTTTCACCCCTTTTTCGGTGATATTATGCCCGAGATAGCCTATTTCTTTTCGTAGGAATTTACATTTGTCTGGCTGTAAAACGAGTCCGGCAGTTTTGAGTCTACCGAGTAATTTCTCGAGTTTAATCTTATGCTCTTTAAGAGAACGGGCATAGATAACGATGTCCTCCATGTATACGAGAAGTTCTACTCCTTGCAACCCCGAGAGCACCTTGCCCATCAGGCGCTGGAAAGTTGCAGGAGCGTTCTTTAAACCAAAGGGCATTCTATTGAATTCGAAATGGCCGTAGGGTGTTGAGAACGCGGTTTTATGACGGTCCGCTGGGTCAACCTCTATCTGGTGGAAGCCTGACGCGAGGTCCAAGACGGAGAAGTATTTCGCGCCTCCCAGTTGGTCAAGTATATCCGTGATATTGGGCAGGGGATAAGCGTTGCCCACTGTCTTTTCGTTGAGCGCACGGTAATCTATCACCATGCGCCATCGCTTACCTATTACCTGCGGAGTCAGCCTTTTTTGGAACCACCCAGACTGGAGAGTTAAAAGCTGAATCCAAATGTGTAATGGCTTCGTTTTTTAGAAGATCTGTCGATTGTTCGAGAATAACGTCTTTGTGCAAAGGAGGATATCGGTATGCTTTTACGTTAATCGGCGCGTCGTCGGTCGTTGTTATTTTGTGTTTGAGAACAGAAGTGTGCCCTAAGCGATTGCCGTTCAAGAAGAATTGGAACGGATATTTCGTGAGTGAAGAAATAATATTGCCTCTTTCTTCTGCATTGAGGTTATCAAGATCTAGTGCGGGCAATAATTGTTTCAACCGATTTTTGTTTGTGTTTTCGCTGTTCATCTCGGGGTGGGCCCGTTTTGCCGTCCGGGGCCCAGGCTTTATGACGCTACACTCTTCTAGCTCAACGGGGGTTATTGTGAGTTCGACGTCCTGTGTAGTAGTGTTAATACAAAAAACACGTACTGTACCGTCTTCCTGTCTTACCAATATTTCCCCAAGGAAAATACCCGGACCTATTTTAACGAGTGGTAAAAATCCCTCTTTGATGTTTTGGTTTGCTACTGGAACTGTTACTAATTGCCGTGTTCGCGCCATTAATTTTAACGTTATACTTCTAATGGTAGAATCGAAGGGAAAATCGCCCAAGTCGTGTTTTAATAATTTCCGTTTTAGATCTACAATTGCGTCTTTCAGGAAAGGCATTCCAAACATGCCGTCTTGTTTGATCGGGAAGCTATTAGGGACTATTTGGAATGGGCAGGGCTGACCCTTTATCGTTATCATTACCTCCCCCAAAGTTTTTATCCCGTGTTCATTTATACCGAAAACGTGATACTTTACTTTTGAATTGATTAAGATATTTGAGCGGATAATTTTCTTTTTGACCAAACACAGCTCTGCACCAGTGTCAACAATAAATTTTCCCGATTTTCTTTTAATATTTTTACTACGAACAGTTACGACAGGTGAATTTTCCCTTCCTTCTATATTCAGGTTGAGAACGACCCTCTTTAACGGTGCTCCTTCCTCCGCTAGCTCAGCGTCGCACCAATCAGCTAAGCTATTTACTCGTTTAAATTTCCCGATTTCATTTTGCGGCCCGATTCTACATGCGCAAGTCGTTTTCTACACTTATCGTAAGTATGGCCGGGTTTTTTGCAGTAGTTGCAAGGATCTGAATTTTCTTTGTTGTCGTTTTCGGAACAATTTCTCGAGAAGTGCCCCTCTACGCCACATTTAAAGCAGATTACCGAGGGACCCTGTTGTCGCGTGGCGGTACAATCGAGAGCGTAGTGTCCTACCTGCTGGCAATTATAGCATTTTATTGTTTGAACCCTCGCTGGTCTCAAGCATCCACGCTCATGGTGGCCGGCCTCGCCGCAGTTAGCACAGGCATTGGATACACCGGGGTTTCGGCTACTCTGCGCCGGACGGCTTTGTCCACCTCCGTTAAAATTAATCCTGCCGCGAGCTCGTCCTCTGCCAGCCGTAGTACCGAAACCGGACCCATAGCTGGGGCCGTTCGAGGCAATTCGCGCGCGTGCGTTTCCGCGATAGGGTTGACAAAACGGTTGTACGCTGGCTTTCGCGGGGGTGTCGAGTCCTCGAACACGTTCGCATAATCGCTACGTCGTTTTGTACGAGCTAGTTTTGTCTCGTGGTCGACCTCCCACTCGGCAGTACGGGCGACGTTCATAGCGTCTTGCAGCGTTTTTGGGCGTTCCACACGCACTCGCAACGCTATTTCCCGCTTCAGTCCCATCACGAAGTTCTCGCGTGCCGTATCGCGGAGCCGACACGACCATACCGTAGGCTACATCTGCGGGATTTCTTTCCTCGATCGCCTCAATGATCCTTTTTAAAATTTCGTTAACGCGAATTCCGTAGTCTAACGCGGACTCCGTATTACGCTGGGCAACCATTGCGAGCATAGCATTTAGATGACTTACACTACTATGCTCGGTATAAGTCCTTTTTAGATGTTTTAGTAAACCCTCGAGAGTAGTGATATCCCGGTCTTGCAAAGAGTCTTCTGCGCTTCCAACTACTCTACTTCTAACCATCCAGAAAAGATGGTTTCTTTCGCGCGGGTCAATCGAATCCCTAGCAAGTCGTGTCACCGCAATTTTACCGCAATTAACCCCTAGTTCACCAAAAAACGACTGACGTCGTTTTGTGCAAAAATGTTACGGCAAATCACTGCAAAACGACCGATATTATTTCATACTCGATCGGTCGTTTTCCGGCTAGTTGACGGAAAAACGACTGCAAAACGACCGACCTTATTTCATGCTTGATCAGTCGTTTTACGTTTAATGACCGAAAAACGACTGCAAAACGACCGATCTTTTTTCATTTTTTAATATTAATTAAATATTATTAAATTAATAAATGCGCAGACCAAGAAAATATGTGCGTGCTCCTGAAATATCGCATTTGGAGAAAAAAAAAATAGTCACATCTATAGGTCTCGAACCCGCAACCTTCGGATTACTAGCCGAGTGCTCTGCCTGCTCGGCCACTCAGTTCGTTAATACATGTTAAACTCATGTTCCATATAAGTTATTCGCCAAAACGTATGGTAGCTTATGAGGAACGTGTGTTGATCATACTTCAACGAACTGAGTAGCCGAGTAGGCAGAGTACTCGACTGGTAAACCGAAGGTTGCAAGTTCGAGACCTACCAGCGACATAATTTTTTTTTTTTTTTTTTTTGAAAATTGAAAAAAGATCGGTCGTTTTACAGTCGTTAAACGTAAAACGACTGATCGAACGTGAAATAAGGTCGGTCGTTTTGCAGTCGTTTTTTCGTTAACTAGCCGGAAAACGACCGATCGAGTATGAAATAATATCGGTCGTTTTGCAGTGATTTGCCGTAACATTTTTGCACCAAACGACGTCAGTCGTTTTTGCGGTTGTTTATCGGTGGCACGACTTGCTAGGGATCATGGACAAATAAACAATCGCGGATAAATTTCGAGACCGGCATATTGTAGCCGTCGAACATTTTCGGAACAAATTCAAAAGCGGCCTTGAAAGGGACGTGCTTCGAAGTTTCGGTTACAAGGCTGCGAGATGCGAGCGTCGCTCCGCTCCGAAGTTCGCTCATCCCCCCTTCAGTGACACACGAACGCGTTATTAAATTTTCCGCGCTGGAGCCCAACGTTCGCGTATAATTACGCAATTCATCTGAGTCTCGAATGCTACTACCGGTTCTAACATCGATTCCCGAAGAATCAAATTCGCGTGCGGGATTCTCAGGTACGATTATCTCTTCCCGTTCTACGGGGGATGTTTCGACCGCGACATCTAAATTTTCCATGTTGCTGACACGTATCAAATTTAATATTCTATTATTTCTATACGCGTTATTTTGCGACGAGCAGAGAGACCAATTTACAAATTTTAATAGGGCGACTGACTTACCAATTCGAAGTTCTCAGATGAATGGCTATGGAACTATTAAAGTCACTGTAAATTCACAGTCTATAATTTCCGAACACAGTTATACACAATTAAACACAGTTGAACACAATTTAGCCTCTTCGGTATTGCCGTCCTTCGTTGGTCCTCTGCCTCCGGTTGTCTGAGTCTTCTGCCTGGTTGACGTCCGGTTGGCGGCCGTTCTCACTGGTCTCCTCTGGGTTCACGTCCTCCGTTGCGCCTACGGTGAGCAAGGGGAGCCTCTCTTTTTTTATTTCCCGTGGCCCTCGCACCGTCTTAGCCCCGGTAGGTTTTTGCCTCCGGCCCTCGGTCCTCTTGGGTAAACCACGGGGGAAACCCCGCGAGGAAAGGCTATGGCGTTGTCGTCTTGGTCCTCGTTCTTCTCGTTGGAACGCACGAGTTTCCTTATCAGCTTCACGACCACCGTATCGAGCTACTCGGTCTACCCGAACAGAAGGTAATGAGAGCTTCAAAGTACAGCAACGCGCGTTCTATTTTTCTTTTTATTTTTCTTACTCAGTGAACGATCTCATAAAAATTGAAAAAGTTCGAATGCACTTTACTGTTCACTTTAAATCACTATTTACGCATGTAACTTCCAATGCCTAAAAGTTTACGATTAAAAGCGAAAAATAATTATTTTTAATTTTAACACAAGTTTCACACTTTCACAAGATTCACAATTTTCACCCGCGACGAGTTAGTGGAATCCCACTTCTGACACCAAAAATTTTATGTAACGCTTTCGGTCTATTTTCGGCGCGAGAATTCGAACGTCCGAATTCTGACCAGCACGAGAGTGGTTACCACCGATGTCCAATCCACGTCGAAGAGCTGAAGCTCACCTCGTCCGGGCTGACCTGTACTCGAAATTAGTTGGGAAGAAAACACAATTGTAACTCGCAATTAAACACGAACTCGAACACTCCATTTATTCAAAGGAATTTATGAACTTTAATTTATCTCAATGCCAAATAATAACTACAGTTTTCTCGAAGACAGTTCCGCCGCGCTCGACTAGTCGCAAGAATCTGCCGTCTCTCCTCGTTAACTCTAGGCTCACGGGCCTCGCGGTCTGCTGGTGGGCCAGGAGATACGCCCCACGGGCCCACCCTTAGCCAATCAACCCTCAGTTCGACGCGAACGCTTGCTCCCACGCGCGAGCGTGCGAGACGCTTGCGTCAAACGTCCGCGTCAACCCCGAGCTAGAAAGTGGCTATTGTTCCTTGGCTGCAATTTGGACACCAAATGGCCCACCGTCGAAGTACGGTTGGCCCTTTGGAGTGTCTGGCGACGGAGCTCGCCTTGTACGTTGAAACTAAGGATGTCTCGGCTTTCTACAATTTACATTTTACTATCTGTGCATCTAGCAAAGACGCTCTTTTAAGGGATTCACATTCTGGGCCCATATGAAGGACACTTGAATCGTCACGACTCGACTTAGGAAAGCAGACTCTAGTGCGTTTCTTTATAGCGGTACAAGGAGCGTAGGCAGATTCTTTTATGTCTAGCACGTTTCTCCGCAGCGCGGCATTTCCGCTTGGCGTACGTGGGAAAATGCTGGAATATTCGTACATCTAATAATATTTATATATTACAAATAATGTTCATAATGCCGCATTTACAATTAATCATTCTTTATACTTTATCAGTAGTCAGCTCGCCCAAGCCACTATATTTGTCTCTCGTTCTCTCTGCTTTTTCGATTTGAATTTACGCGCCCGGTCTCGCGGAGGTGCTGCGTGTGCGGCGCGCTCGCGGATCGCGTATCGGAATCCGTTACATTTGTAGTTAGCAGACGCCATCTATCGACTCCATTCGGTAGTGCAAAGAGAGAGATATATGTTTTCAGCGTTTTATACGCATTCACCATTTTGTCATTCGACTTTTTGAACATTCGCTATGTTTACATTCGACATTTCGTTCATTCGCTATTTTGATTTTTCGACATTTTGGTCTCTCGCATTAATAAATTCGAAATTGTAAGCGTTCTAAATATTTGTTATTCTAGAATTTAAGGACTACAATTCAAAAGATTATAATTTCCATTCATTCGATATTTCATCATTTGCAATTTCACATATTCTTATTTTTGTTTTCGATATAAATTTAATTCGAAATTTTTTTATTATCTGTTTTTATTTTGTATTTCAGAAGCTCTCGTAATATTGGTCTGTTTACATTTGAAAAATCGTTATTCACAAAATTCGATATTTCAACCAGTCTACATTTGGTCTTTCGATATTTTGACCCTCACCCATTATTATAGTAAAAGTTTGACAGCGTTACAGTTCACACCTGAAGAAAATGAGTAAGCTCTGTTAAATGTTATCCAAATATATGTATAAATACATACATGTAATATAATTGAAATCAAATGAGATATTTAATTGCCTGGAAACATTTTTTTTTAATTGGTTTTTTAAATTTTTCGTCACGTTTTTCCTTGACGTTTCCCGGTTATCTTTGACTAGCCACCATGTTTCAAATAGAGAATACTTAAAATAGTGTACAAAGTCTAAAAAAAACCTACGGTTTGTTGCGTGTGTGTCTAAAGAGGTTGGAGCGAGTCATAGTAGTCACACCATTTGTTATCGTTTCAACAAAGTTTTACGAATTAGTTGACTATAGTATTGAGTAATTTGCATTGCAGCATGTGTCCATAACCCGAGGAGGTATTCATAGCGATGAATTTACAAAAATATTAACTGAGTAGTGGCAATTACCGAAGAGGTACATTGCTGTCTTATCTTCTTTTCAAGAACAATTGCAGTTTCATTTGTATTAATTTCAATGTGGTACGGCTTATTCTGATTCTTAAAACATGGTCTACGGACAGATCTTTGATAGTGCTAACCGTTTATTAATGAAGTTTATTTTTCGATGGGTAAATAACAAGCTGTACTTTGTAAAGAATAAACACTATTAATTATCTAGACAGTTAATTTCTAGATTATCTTTCTAGAAACAGAATGAGTCGCCCAGAACAAAAATTGACAAATAATGGTCGTTTATTCTTGAAAAAAAGGAGAGGAAGTCGGATCTAAATGGCCGATATTCATGTTAGAATACCTCACTAGCTTGGCTGATGGTATTAAAAGAGAAAATATGTATTGAATTAACAAAAAATATTTTAGACTGTGACAAAAGCATTCAACTATTGTAGACCGCTGACCATAAATATATAGGGGTATTGTAGACCGCTGACCATAAATATATAGGGGTATATAATACATTCAACGCACCTTTCCAAGAGTCATCCAAATAATCCGAAAGTAAGTCTCAAATTTGCGTAGATGTATCCTTTAGACCTGACTATGGCTTTTTCGGCTCTTCTCAAAATTGGTAAAATGACATAGATTTAAACACTAATTTCAAAATAGTTATCATAAATTCATTACATCCTTAAGGAAAGATACTAATGGAATTGCAAAAATACTATTGAAAACTAATGAAACTCCAGTGGCCTTCAACAGTTATTCATATGATTTCATTAGTAACTTCGCGCTTCCACTAGTTTTTTTTTCGTAAAAGCAACTTTACATGTTTGAAGAAAAAACGAAAAAGCTATATTCATGCTGTAAAGATACATCTACGCAAATATGCAATATTTTTGGGAATATTTGGATGACCAATCTTAAGAATGCGTGGCGAGAAATTAAAAAAACCCATAAATATATGCCAAGCTATCTTCAATAGCTAAATACTTTTGTCACAGTCCAAAATATTCTTTGTTTTAGGAGTCAACAATATATTTTTTCTCTTATAATCCCAGCAGTTAAACGAATGAGATATTCTTTAATGAAAAATTTTTTAACGCATGCATGAATAAGTGCCTTATTCGTAGCAGCAAAGCATGCATATTCGGATACTTTTTTGACGTTTCGATCACGGTCTTACATACAGGTCTTGAAACGAGACTGAAATTTAGTGGTGGGGGAAACAGTCTTGGTTGGTTGGTTGGTTGTGTGATTGGGGCTGGCTCCAGTCGCTACTCTGCAGTAGCCTGACCATACGGCCATGGACAGGAAACAGTCTTGCGGTCCGGGCTTTTGAAGCCTGCTGTTGCTACTACGCGTCGCTGCCATCGGCGGGTTGTGACGCATGCGTCACTTTACCATTGTCCTAACGCGGTTTATTCAAGAGACTTGTATTGCAGAATAATGATATTGCACAAATCCGTTGAATTAAATAGAATAATTATACCCTCAGAGATTCGAAATAAATAAGTGGTGACTTGTAATAATATATAGCAATAATATTAGATATTTTTTAAAGGCACAGAATGAATACAAAGACATGATTGTCTCGTCGCATGTATATTTAGTTATTATCTTTGTTATTGAAAAGACGTCGGGCGCATGTATGTTTATTTCAGAGTTTCGAGTTAATTAAATGTTTATCCCTAAGTCTAGCCATCGATAAGTGGAGTGGCGACGGCTGGCCCTTCTCTTATCGCGTCCGTGTGAAAATGCACGGAATAGAAAATGCTCCCTTGTTTGTATTGAACTCATGCGTGATTGGCTGCGAGAGCGTTGGGTAGGAGAGCCGTTGTGTGGTTCTTCTTCTAGCCTACCCTAGCGGATCCGAGCAACCGTCATTTTCTGGTTGCTTTACGGTCACATACAAGTAACCGTCATTATGAGGTTCATTTCCAGTTGTTTTACCGTAAAACAACTGTAATATAACCGACAAAGCGACCGTTATTTTGGAACAAAAAAGAACCCGATTGCAACTACAAAGCGACCAATGTTTTAACCAAAATCAAACTTTAAAGTAACACAGAAGTAACCGACAGTTTGTTAAAAGTTGTTTTTCGGTTATGTGAAAGTTCTTCATATAACCGAATAGTAACCCGAAACGGAACATTCAGTTCATTACGGGTCACTTTATGGTTACCCGCCGGTCACTAGGTTCCATCTGGGTTATTCTGGAGTGATTTTTTGTTCCATAACGACCAGTCACTCTTCGGTTATTTTGCGGTTCTTCAGATCCGCTAGGGTAGACTCGAAAAATATTAAAAGAATAAAGCAGAACAATTTTAATACCGAAAGCGAACGGATCTCATTTTATTCTCTGACAATGCTTCCTGATTCACAAGGTGGGTTTTTACCCTTTATCAACTGGACCCAGGAAAGGACATCGTTGGATATAATTCAAATTCCCGCGAATCAAGACGCTACCACTCGTTTTTAGTATGAGTTGAACAGACTCTGGTTGGTCCGTTTACTTTTGCTGCCTAGCGAATAGAAATTCGTGTCTGAGGAGCGGGAAAATAATTATGAATTTAAACTACTCAATCACTCAAATAAAACACAATTTAATTTAAACACTTTTAGTTTTAATAACTACTTCGATATTACTAAACACTTTTACAAAAATACACTAAATTTCATATTGTACCGCATATTTCAGCACGTCAACTTTTATTTAATTTAATACACAGATATTATTTAAAACACAGAATTTATAAACACTTTTGTAAGAACTCTACCGCACTTCGATGCGCGACACGAAGTACTAAATTCCGGAGCGATGTTAAAAGCGCGGACGTTGTCATGAGACTGCTTGCTTGACGCCGTGACACTTTGGAGTTTCATTTTCTCCCTTCAAGATGAAATGTTTTTGCGATTGGTCAAAAGTCAAGAAGTAGGGGTTGGTAGCGGGGGTAGAAAGTATGCGGCGGCCCAAGCGACTGAGGGTTGCATGGGTCCAGCGTGGGAAGACCGAAGGGCCTGAGATAGCCGGCGTCGTGTGTGACACAAAACAGAAGGGCTTTCGCGACTCGCTACGGGCCTCCGGTGGTTGTAAAACATTTGGCGACCAGCTTCAATCAGCGTGTGGTCGTTCAAGTACCGAGTTCTGCAACTACAAGACTTCTTTAAGAAAAACGCGAAGGGATTTATTGCTGTTCTGGCTAATGTACAATTTCAGTGAAAGTCGTGTTTGAGAAAAACACGATTCTTAATCCTGCTTTTAGTTCTTGAGTCACGTCGTTTTGCAAACACTCACATTTTCCATTTTACAATGACTACACGTGTGCAGCAGAAACACTCTAAATCCATATGCTAGTACTGTTAACATAAAAATTCTTTACTTATACGCCTTCTGAAGAGAGACTGTTCTTTTCCCTGGCACTCTTCAGATTATTATTGTTCTTGGCATTCGCCCGAGCCCTCGGGGAAACCAGGGTAAAAACCCGAGAGAGAACAACGCAAAATTAATCATATATAAACATATACGAAATTATGTACTCAATAATTACAATGTTCTTATTATTACTTATTAATTAATTAATCTACAATTAATCTTAAGGCATGTGTCATTGAGTAACGGGTTGCTCATGGTGATTTAAATATAATTCTTACATTGCGTCATAGGTGGCAGATGCGTGCCGAGCGTGCGCTCGTCACATATGACTTTCGGCGAGGTGCTCGTCACCCTTTCGTTTTCCCGATTTTGTGTGTGTCAGATGTAGTATCAGGTGGTATCCGGCTGGTCGCAAACCTGTCAAAATGACGTTCCACATAATAATCGCGTTGCAATCCTAACAATCTCGAAAATACTGCGAGATATTAATAGTGGTCCGAAGTGCGAAGTAAAGAGCAAAATATAAAACGTTATCGCGTAGTTTTTCCGGCAGTTAAAGGTCTGATCCTGCAACAGGAAGTATGATAATGACCCCTATGGTTGATTAGATGCTGGCTGTTGTTGATAATGATTCGACGCTATAATATATGTTAAGCCTCGTAAAAAACGGACCCGCAGTATTTCCTGGCAGTGCGTCTGTTATGCAAATGAATAATAGCCGTCGCGAGAAGCTTCTCGTTCGGGAATAATCATTCCTACAGTGCCACATGCTACCGTCGAGTTAACGTAACCTCACACGTTTGCTGCGTTTTCCGACTTTTACGTGGATTCCAGAAGACGATTCCGGGAACGAAGGTAACAATCACTCAGTTCTTACTTAATATACACTTTGTCAAGTAAGCTGTTGACTTATATAAAAAAATTAGGCCTTGAGAGCAATTCAAAGCAATCTCTACTGTTAGAAGATTCAAAAATTTTTATACCACTTCAAATATATTATGCCAGCTTGGCCAATCTTTCAATGGGTTTTGCACATTCTACTGTCCATTAAAGAAAACTAAAACCAAAATAAAAAGTGTCTTATTGAGTGAAAAAATTATAATAAAAAAAGTGGTTGTATTGGCAATGAATAACTTATTTGTGAAATTGAGGAAAAATCAGAAATGTTAGAGTCATTTCTCTTAATGTAACAAAAAATTTGTATTCTGCTTTGGGATAGGTAGGTCAGAATTAAGTTTTTTGGCACTTTATTTAGTTAGCAAAATGTGCTGCAATTGGACATTATTTCTCAAGTAGAATTGGTCACCATAGGCTATCTATTAATATCATAGCTTCAAAGTATCTAAGAAGGCCATATATTTCCATGAATTAAATGGTATCAATGGAAAACATAGTTGTGTGTTGTCTCAACGGAGAATGGAATAGCAATAAAAAAATTGAAGCACAAAAAGAAGGTAACAAAGGAAGCTGTTCAAGAGGATCACCTCATAAAAAAAGGCTGAATTGTAGGAAAAAGACTGAAGTAATAAAACATAATAGTAATGGTTTTTGTTGTAGCTCTGTTCAGCAGTGTTTTGGTAACATTGTAATTTCAATTTACCATGAGATTAAAATTATATCAGACCAAGTTGGCTTGGTGAAGTCCCATACTCTTTAGATAAAGATTTGTTCTAGTCCACGTATAGGATTGTCCATTTGAAGCTTATGCATATATGATTTGTATTAAACTTAATTCAGGCAGTCTATTTTATCAAATTTACTTTGGTACTTTTGCAGAAGAGCTTTGAATCAAAATTTTTACACTAAAATAGGAAAGAATGTTTATACACAGTGATCTTGTGAAGCCAATTTGGGTCACCAGTGTCAACTGAATCATATGACTAGTTGAAAATGGAACATAGAGTATTTGAACCAATGGACCAAAATAATTTTAAAAAAATTATATTTCTCTACATGAGAAGATTCTCATGTAGAGAAATATAGTAGAATATAGAATATACAATAGAGAATGAATGTAGCAATTTTATTAATTATAAAATATCAATAGATACAAAATGATTTCATACAACAAGTTGTAAATGAAACATTGCGCATGCTCAAGACCCCCATTTCCACACCTTGCGAAGTATAATTTTTTATAATATTTGTTGGAAACACTCTTTCTTAACTTGGGTGATTGAAAAACTCAAAGAATACAAAGGTTTTATTATATTTTTATCGTAATACACTTCATATTTGAAAACATTAATGAAAAATAACAGTAGAATAAACAAAAGAGATTCCTTTTTAAATTTATATTCTTGAGATTAATTGGTATTTTATCTTTGACAAAAATTTATTATTTATGTCCCTATGTAAATAGGCCTAGCTTACGTACTTCCTCTGATCCATTATTTATCAAATCGAGCTTGATCTGCAAAGTTCAGTCTGCCTTTTTGTATTTTTTTTCCTTATTGTTTTGATGATTGTCTCCTTAATATGAATTAATAATGGAAGTTTGTCGAACGACCTTGCCAATCCATAGCTGCAGCACTGCACACACTCCTTATTCCTAATGGGGACTTTTCATACTTTTGCTGTCTTTCGGGATAATAATAATAAAGTAAAATATATATATGTTAAACAATAATATAAACATTAACTTATTGGTATGGAGATGGAAAAAGGTAATCCTGTTGGTTTGCGGGTCTTAAGGGAATCTATCATAGGTATATATGTATGCTTTTGCCCTAAATCCTACTCCTTCTCATTCCTCATATCGTGGTTTGTGAGCTCTCTCACTCGGTGCCGGAGCGAAACTACGCTTTAACAGGCTGTAAACAACGGATACACAGCTAGAGTCGTAGGTTTGTACGTCCTGTTTCTGGGGCTTCTGCATTGTGTGTCAGTTTTGCACCACCCATGCTTTTCAGCACCAGGAATTGAATCCGAAAACCTCAACCATAACTGGCTCATACCAATTGCTGGACCCACAATATTTTACGATGAGTTCCGAACCACTGGGCATGAGCCACGCACTCTACCACTATGGAACTGCCCCTCTTGTAATCTGTTTCCAAGTTTTCAATATTCAGTTTTTTATCAGTTTCATTATTTTCAGACACCATGCTTGGAATCTTACATCTCGGACTATTATCCCTTTTCATTGGAAGCTGTTCAGCAGTTTATGCAGACTGGGATTCAAACTGGCAGTGCCCTCGATTGGTCACAAAAGTCTTGAAAAGTTGTACACCACTGGGCAATCTAACTTATGGTGTGTTTACGGAACAGGCACATTTAAATGGAATCAATCAGTGTGTGTTGGGATGCTGTACTGTTCCATTATGCAATGTGGCCCTGATGTACAACAGTACGTGTTTTCATGTGCGTTGCACCAGCTCGAAGATGTGCGCTCCTCTTTACAGGCCGGATCTCGATGGTCCCAATCCACCTAGTATGGTGCTGGTCAAGCCTGTTGAGGAGGATGAAACATGGGCCGATTTATTGGAACAATTGAGCAATGATTCGGGGTAAGTAAACGCTTGAACAAAACTTAAATACAATAACGTTAGAAATTAATTTGTTACGACTGCGTACTGAAATCAAAAGCTGAACTAATTATAAGCAACGAAACGTCTTCTTCAGATCTTTACAACTCGAGAGTGATTCTCATGAACCCACGACGCTATTTCGGTCCGGCCTCATCACTTGCGCCGATGGTGCGTCTAATTGTCCGCAGAATGAAATTTGCATTACGAATGATGCGACACATGACGTTGGAGTCTGC
>CAXAOA010000127.1:40000-100451 GCA_963970395.1 Ephialtes manifestator
TATTGTATCCAATCTATGAAATTTCTACAACATTTGCATATCCACACGATTTCAGAGCGCACAGCGGATCAAATCGCATAAATAATACAAACGGCGGAATTCATAAATATTATTGCCAAATGCTTAGCAATTGTCAATCAACGACTCGTTAATTTACCTCTCATCAATCTTCTATTAATTTTACACTCGTTATTGAATAGAAGAATCAATGATTTTACCTATTGGATACTCTGCGCCAGATTCAGCTCGGAAAATAATTCTGTCGTCGACATGAATAATGGTGATTTTTTCCTTTGGATGAAATTTGCTGAATTCAAAAATCTCTTCGTGCGTGTGATAGAATGCCAGTAGAGTCAGGCTATCTGTGAGGCCATATATACATAATCATCAAAATGTATATAAATAAATTCTTCGATCGAAATTCGATCAGGACCAATAGAAGAATTTTATTTTATTTATTCGCACTCGTTTATTCGCTCGTATTCAAACCCTCGTTAACCGTGCGAAAATTACAAAGCTTAAGAACATTTATATTTTTCAGTTCGAACTTTAATTATTTTTGAAACAATGAGACTTTAAACTTCGTCAAGTTTTCATTTTTGTACAATTGGAAAGTACATGCATTCGCGTATTTCTCCCCGTAGCGAGAGTTACGCCCTCACACACCCATACCGGCGCCAGTATGTGTGTGCTTATAATCGAGCGGTACACGATATACAAGCATAATACATATAGAATTTTCGTAAAATATTCTTAAAGTATTTTGCGCTTCGTTATTCACTCGTTTTTCTATATGTATATTCGACCATTCGTATATATCGTTATATTTCGCTATTGTACAATTTATATATATATAAATAAATATATATACATATGCCGATGCGCGCTCTCTCGTTTAACGCTCGTCTAACGCTCGTTCATCGTCATCGCTCGTTCTCTCGTTAACACTTGTCAAAAACGCTTGTCGCGTCTCTCTCGTTTCACATGCGCGTCTCAGGCGTCTACGCTATTATTCGGTTTGTTGACAAAGCGAGCCACTACACGTTGTTTATACCGACAAGGGCCTCGCGTACGACGTTTCCGGCATCGGACGAGTCTCGACTTGTTTCTAGTTTTGTTCTTCCCGATCGAGAATAGTCGGCCATTTCAACAAAGAAAACTTTTGTTTTGCGCTAGCGCCTTTCGAAATATGATACAATTGTCAATTCAATTATCACAACTAGGGCTTCAAGAATTATTCAAGATCACAAATTTAATTCGTATCACGACTTTTCTCTCGTTAGATTTCACCGATTTTCTGTCGTCGGTTTTCTCGTCTTTTCTATCGTATCGTTCGTTCTCACACTCGTTTTGTCCTCGCACTGAGATTTTTTATTTTTTTTTCGTACTCACCGCTCTGTTCCGAAGCAGACTCACTCGTTTTGTCGTCCTCTGCCATTCTTCGTTTCGAACTCAAAGCGTCTTCCCTCGTACGCACTCGACGGTTCGTCGACACTGCAGCCTTTTTTTCCTTCGCACACTTTTCACGATTTTTGGCACTCACGCAAATGGAAGAGCGTCGGGGTCCATAGCCTGTTGGGATATCGTGTGCTTTCGGAAGAAATAACTCTCCTCGTATATTCAATATAAATTTTATTATTTAAATAGATCGCTCGCTATAGTTTAACATAGAATATAAATCGTGATCGATATCGCCTTCACTCTCTGGAGTCAGACAATGAAGTGAGGCGCTACGCAACGGCTTGCGCCTCAACGGCAGTGGGAGAGGTAACAGGGCCGTACCAGAAAGGGCGCCTATTCGAACAGTCTATTTGTGTTTTCATTTTTTCCTGATACCTCGTAGATGGTTTGAGTTGGAGCACAAATCGATATTTTTCTTTACATGCAAAATGCTTTTTAAATTGAACCTTTCAACCGATTACCGTTAAATCTGAATTTGAAATTGAAATCGAAATTTCAAGAAATTGCGCAAGCTCGTGTAAACAACGTAAGTCACATATACAAACACCCACAAATATTCAAGAACACATTTTATTTATAAGCATCTTTTCTCTACGTATACAAGGATTCGAATATTTTTATTGAATCCAGTATATCCAGATTTCATAGATCATATGGGGTATTCCATCCTGATTCGACCTGGGTCTGAGCCTCGACCTCTCCGATTTGGCTCGTAGTTTTTTGTAGGATTGGTTAGACCCTCAAATGCAGCAGATTTTTTATTTTTATTTCTTCTATGCTAATTTTTTTTCAAATATTTTTCTAAAGTGACATATCGAATGCCATAATTAAAAAATCTGAAGCATTCTCAAAAATACTTTATTAAATTAAAAAATGATCCATCTTATAACCAAAGTGGGCAAGATTTTTCTTTTTATAGTTTTTAAGCTTTTTTGATTTAAAAAATTATTAAAAAATAGAAAAAAAAATTAACTTACTACAGGCGACTGGTTAAACGTTTATTTATGTAAACTCGGATTTTAAAAAAAATCAGATTTTTAGGAATTTTTCAGATTTTTCTGAATTAAGACTATTTCAGCACCATACAAGCCATATTCTAGCACCAGCATGCCATAATCTAAAAATTTGATAAAATTCTGAAAAATACAGTTTCATATACAGAAATGTTTGACAAGTCGTCCATAGTAGATTGATTTCTTTTTTCTACTTTTTCATAATTTTTAAAATCAAAAAAGCTTAAAAACTATATGAAGAATAATCTTCCCCACACTTTGGCACTAAGGTAGAAAATGTTGATATTCAATAGAGTATTTTTCAGATTTTTAAATGATGGCATGCTTGTACTAGAATATAGCTTGTATGGTGCTGGAATAGTCTTAATTCGGAAAATCTGAAAAATTCCTAAAAATCTGACTTTTTTTTTAATCCGAGTTTACATAAATAAACGTTAGACCAGTCGCCTGTAGTAAATTAAGTTTTTTTTCTATTTTTTAATAATTTTTAAAATCCAAAAAGCTTAAAAACTATAAGAAGAAAAATTTTGCCCACTTTGGCTAGAAAATTTTGATATTCAATAAAGTATTTTTCAGAATTTTTTCATATTTTAAAATTATGATATTCGATATGTCACTTTAAAAAAATTCAGATAAATTTAAAAAGTTGCAAAGAAAAAATAAAAATAAAAAATTTGCTGCATTTGAGGGTCTAACCAATCCTACAAAAAATGACGAGCCAAATCGGAGAGGTCGAGGATCAGACCCTGGTCGAATCGGGCTCGAATGCCCCATATACATGATAATTGAATATATGATAGACATTAATCCGTTCAACTATATAAAATCATGAAAATAAAACTATGCTGTAATGGTATAAATAAAATCTTGGAGTTTTATAAAGAAACAATACTCAAACAACACGAAACAGTGAATATTTTTATAATGGAAAGTACTTGATTTTCCCTGTTCATCCATGCAAATATTGTTTCATGTTCCAATTTTAACTTGCTGTGAAGATTAGGTTGCAAATATGAACGAAACTGCATATAATATATACGTATAATTGATAAAACTTCTTGCTCAGACTGTATAGAATGTTCTTATGCGGAGAATTCGACTTCGTCAAATTAATTTGGTCCACCGGTAAAAATATTCTTTCCTGGTCCAATTTCAACTTAGCGTAAGAGATCAGGTTGGAGTTAGTTATGTATCAAAATTGAGTAAACGATATACCGACTATTGTAGTGAATGTTTTATACGTGATACTGATATTTTATAAAATTTTATAATAGTACTTTGCGATACAAGGGCGAGATAGCGATCATTATACACAGGTTGGGAAGTTGATTGCACGAGCCCCACGAGCCGAAGGCGAGTGCTGTATGTGGTACGAGTGCGGCCAGTGCGATCAACTTCACAACCGTCGTATGATGATCGTTCTCTCGCTCTGTATCGCATAATACTTTTTGTAACAAATGCATGAGAAGTGCTACGAGTGTAAGGTCGCGCGCGTGCGAGAAGTGATTCGCGTGCGAGAAGTAAAATAGCATCGATGGCCTAAAGCGCCACTTACGCCACGCGCGGCAGGCATGAGAAGTAGCACTTCCCATGCATGCGTTACAAAAAGTATTATGCGATACAGAGCGAGAGAGCGATCATCATACGACGGTTGTGAAGTTGATCGCATTTTATGATAGGATGAAAATGCAACTTAATAATTACACCAATGAACAATGCTGCAACAAAAACCATTACTGTTATGTTTTATTACCATGTCTCAACCTATTTTGTTTTGATTAAGAATCCAATATTCTATCAATTGGTGTCCAATTATAACAGCTTTTGACAACAGAAAAATTGAGCTGCAGTGAATTTTTTCTTGAAGATTTATGTCCTGCCGCAGTAACTTTTGACATCTTAAAAAAACAGCTTATAGAACTATTTCTTGAAACGTGACAGTACTCTTACTATATCTTCTTTGCAAATCACAAAAAAGAAACAATACATCAGTAATACTCTATACTATAAAAGCTGTATAAAGAATGTTATTATCAATCTCATTGTATTTACTGTTCCTATGAAATGTTCATTTACGTAATTTCAATTATATTTTATATTTCGTTTGTTAATTATTAACCATGAAAGTTCATCATGCGTTGAATAATCATTCAGAACATTTTTACAGCTTTTTTGTACGGGTTATTTCGCTACTAACTGCAATGTAATATGACCGCCATAGGCTGTCTGTGCGAAGCACTGCGATGGATATAGATGGGAGAGGGAATACTTGAAATGGGAGCCAATGAGAATTGTTTTAAACTGGCTCCAGTTTTCGATACTTCGACTTTCGATGTACCATGTCTTTTTTAAGAGAGGATACTTTCCTCCGCATTGATATAATAGCTGGAACAGAAGTTATACATCAAACAATGTGTAATTTGCACTCTTGAAATTCGTAGGTACATGTACGTCAATGGATATTTCACATTCTATGGAATCCGCGGTAACAATGGATCAACAAATCCAGACATCAACTTCTATAAAGCCACCACTGAAGCAACTCGTAGTGTCTGTCGTATCGAAAGAGGTCAGGTTGCCGGAGAACAAAGTCATTCTCTCCGCGTTCACAGTGCCTGTTGAACAAGATGGCGAACATTACAATTACGCGTGGAGTCTTCTCAGCCAGCCAGACGGGCATACTGGCACGATGACTGATCAAAATCGCATGACAATGAAACTGAGCAATCTATCTGAGGGACTTTACAAATTCCGCGTGACTGTGAGCAGTTCCAATGCTTATGGGGAAGCCTACGCGAACGTTAGCGTGTTGCCACGTAAGTTTTTGTTTACTTCAGTATAATAATGTAATTCTCAAACGACCACTTTTTCGGAATCATATAATCAGGATAACCCAATTTAAACAGTGTGGTCAAATAACTTCTAAACAAAGAGTCTAATAGCAAAATTGGTCGGATGGAAGCTGTATGTCTGGAGAGCTACAGGATTTAAGGAAATCAATTTGTATATTTTAATGTTGTAATTCTTTCCAATCGCGATTTTTTATAACAGTTGTTCACCTTCATCGATTCAACGATATTATGTCTTATGGCTTTCCCATCCTTTTTTTCTGGAATACCGCATAAAAAAGAAACAAAATGTCAATATCGTATATTAAGCTAATATAACGAGACTCAAATTCCATCTGTTTATTAATACGATTTTTCATCAGTATAAAGTTCCTTGTTAGATTCTTATACTTAGTTATGTCATTACGTTAGTTTACAATGGTTTATTCAGTAAGTGATAGTGTGGACATTTTGCTAATTTTATGTGAATTAGTACTAAGATTCTCTTTACCAACCATACATCTGCGGTCCGACATATCTTGCTATTAGCATCTTAGTTTGAAAGTTATACGACAGTACTAAGTCAAATGATGGGGCACCATGTGTATAACTACATGCAGTAGGTTATAGGGGTTCGCGCCGTTTGTTTTGTAACGTCTCCTATATTCATCAATCTATTATAACGCATAAAAATCATAACACAAACTCTCAGCCAGAATCATACCTTCAACTCGAGCTACTCATGTGACCAAAGACAATAGCATCGATGATCCGTCGCGCAGCATTCGAGCGCGCGACGATTGCCTTATCGTTCGAATTGTATTTCCCTTCGGTTACTGAGGGGCCATCGATTCACCTGATGACAGATGACCCTCAGTAACCGAAGGCAGAATCGATGGCCCCTCAGTAACCGAAGGGAAATACAATTCGAACGATAAGACAATCGTCGCGCGCTCGAATGCTGCGCGACGGATCATCGATGCTATTGTCTTTGGTCACATGAGTAGCTCGATTTGAAGGTATGATTCTGGCTGAGAGTTTGTGTTATGATTTTTATGCGTTATAATAGATTGATGAATATAGGAGACGTTACAGTTTATTTTATAATTGAGCTTGGAAAATCGGAGAATAAATAAGATGATTTATGAGACTTATGAGGAACTGAGAATAATCCGCTCCTGATTCCGAAATATTCTGAAACGTTTCGCCATTTGACCAGGTAGCCTTTTTGCAAAATATTTTTGTCATTTTTTTGTAATTTAACTCACATAATGATAGTAATAATAAGAGTTTGTGTGCTGGACCAGGATAAAGTACTAAGATGATGAGATTTATTTCGTCGTCGGTTTTTGGATAAAAGTTCATGTTGAGTTCCTTTATGAAGAAAGTAATTAAAAAGAAGAGATAAATTTGATTTTGGAAATTTTTGTTACGACTCGATTTACCTACAGTAGTGGGCAATTGAAGTGGACCAGTAGGTTTTTTTCGGATTTCAAAAGGACTAAAATGAATTTGAAAAAAATGAAAAAGTACATTCGAGAGAATTTAATGATCTTTCGAATGGCGTTAATTTTTTTGAGATCTGCTGAAAACTTTCGGTTAGGAGGGTAATCGCGCGGGTGTATCAAAATATGAGTTTTCCGGCAACCTGGAAAAGTCATATACGACGCTAAAGATGGTTGCGATCTCTTCTGCCAAATCAAAGAGCAGCTCGTGACGTAACAAAAACACCCCTCATACGTAGAGATTGAATGACTCTAGAGGAAGTTGTCCACCCAGGAACCAAAAATCGATTTTCAGGCGTGGCTCAAAAACCATTTGACCATCTTGACTCAAGCCATATTTCGTCATGCCCTTTGATCTTAATGAACTTGTATGGTGACAAGATTCCGCGTTCGACAAGATCCAGGGTAATCCGAAGTGGACCATCTGGTTCAAAGACATTTCTCGTATGGATGGAGTAGAGTTAGAAAGTTAAAAATATCGGGATGTCGTAGAGGAGGATTCAACGATAAAAATGAGCTATCGTTCGATATCAGAAAGTGCCTCAGTGCACCTAAACTCGATGTTGAAAAATTGGTACGGAAACGCGATAGCAGCTCAGAGTTGCCGGGCGCTAGTCATTTGGCTGGTGCAAGGCATGCCTTTTCTCCTTAAATTAAGGAAAGCTAGAAAACATCGATACACCCTACACGTTGCTACAACAACCGAATGAACAAAATTAGTGTTCATTCGTCATCATTAAACCAGTTCATTGGATTTTCATGCAGACATATGAAAAACATTAAGGGGCTTCAATTCTACCCCCTCGCGCTTCGTAATGCCATAAAACAGTAATTTTTGCACAGTTTTTTGGTACAAAAGCAATGCTAACATGCAAAATTACTACAGATGATTAGTATCTGTTGCATATATGTTGGAAAAAATTAAGGGAGCTCGATTCCACCTCTTTGTACTTTGCAATGCAATGAAACAGTAGTTTTTGCACTGTTTTTTGAGACAAAACTAATGCTGACATGCAAAATTGATACAGATGATTAGTATCTGTCACATAAATATTGCGAAAAATTAATGGGTTTTTTTCCACGTCTTTGTGCTTTGCAATGCAACAAAACAGTAGTTTTTAGACTGTGTTTTGTTACAAGAACAATGCTAACATGCATAATTGATACAAATGATTAGTATCTCGTGCAGAGAAATTGAAAACAATTAAGGGGGCTCGTTTCCACCTTTTTGGGCTTTGCAATGCATCAAATAGGTAGTTTTTGCACTGGTTTTTGGTACGAAAGCAATGCTAACATACAAGATTGAAACAGACGATTAGTATCTATCGCATAAATGTTGAAAAAAAATCAGGGGGCTCATTTCCACTTCTCCGAACTTTGCAGTGCAACAAAACAGTGGTTTTTGCACTATTTTCTGTACAAGTGCAACGCTGGAATGATAAAGTCATACGATTCCTTACTTTACATTACAAAAAAAAATTAAGGGTTCTTAATGTGCATGCGTGTGTGTCTGTGTCTGTCTGTGTGTCTGTCTATGTGTCTACGTGTGTGTCTGTCTGTGTGTCTGTATGTGTGTCTGTGTGTGTGTCTGTGTGTATGTCTGTGTGTATGTCTGTGTGTGTGTCTGTGTGTGTGTGTGTGTGTGTGTGTGTGTGCGTGTGTGCGTGTGGGTGTGTGTGTGTGTGGGTGTGTGTGTGTGTGTGTGTCTTACGCGATCAAAAAATGTAAACCTTTATAACTCGGGAACGCCTCGAGATATAGAGCTGAAATTTACACCATAGATAGAGCGGTCAATCCTCATCGTTCGTACCAATTTTTGTAAAAATCCCCACGATCATTAAATATTTACGCGGTTTCGAGATTTAAGCTCAAAATTGGCATGTACGTGAGCTTTCGTAGACCGGTGATCCCTATTAAATTTGGTTAAGATCGGATGAAACGTTAAAATTTTATGAAATTTTTATTTTTTGAATTTTTTGATTTTTTTTTTCTGCGATGCGAATTATGGTATCAAATATCGAGCTGGGAGTTAAATGAGTGCCAAAATCATGATTAACAGAAAAATACGTCAGATAAAGCCCAAAAATGTGGAACGATAGCATATTTTCATAGCGAAGTTGTACAGTGTATATTGCGAAATGTAACGATTTATGTCGTATGAACTAGCCATATCCTTGCTTCCCAATGAAATTTCGGAAACCACCGATTTCTATCGTGTTCTGCAAAAAAAAAACAGAGAAGATAGAGTATTTGAGGGAGTTCCTGGACGGTTTGTCCTTATTATATTTTCACAAAGCGAGAGTGAGCGCTTATTTATATTTATTTAAAACAAGGATGCAAAGCAGAACCTTGCACATTGCTTCCTCATTATATTTCGCTTTTTACAAAGCTTCCTCTATGAGAAAGCCAAAATCAATTCCCATACCTCCTCTTAGATGTTGCTTTATAAAAAGCGAAATATAATGAGGAAGCAATGTGCAAGGTTCCGCTTTGCATCCTTTTTTCAATTTCTACATGTTTCCAGATGAATTTATTCGCGCTTGCAGTTTGTCCACTATCGGGGTGGCAATCTCTCTCAAGAAAAGGCAAACGTACTATTGAATTCACTTTCCACATTAAAAATCCAAAATTGGTACCTAAGACTTTAACATTACAAGTTTTTTTTAAATCTCTACATTTTTCTAAATGAATTTATTCGAGCTCGCAATTTGTCCACTATCGGGGTCGCAACGTGTCTCAAGAAGTGGCAAACGCACTATTGAATTCACTTTCCGCACTAACAATCCAAACTTCGTACCGAAGCCTTTATCATTACTAATTTTTTTATTCAATCTCAACATGTTCCCAGATGAATTTAGCCGCGATCGCTATTTTTTCACTATTGGGGTGGCAACCTGTTTCAAGAAGTGGCAAACGCACTATTGAATTCACTTTCCGCATTAAAAATCCAAAATTGGTACCTAAGAATTTAACATTACAAGTTTTTTTTTTAAATCTCTACATGTTTCCAGATGAATTTGTTTGCGCTCGCAATTTGTCCACTGTCGGGGTGGCAACCTGTTTCAAGAAGTGGCAAACGCACTATTGAATTCACTTTCCGCATTGAAAATCCAAAATTGGTACCTAAGACTTTAACATTACAAGTTTTTTTTCAATCTCTACATGTTTCCAGATGAATTTATTCTCTCTTGCAATTTGTCCACTATCGGGGTGGCAACCTGTCTCAAGAAGTGGCAAACGCACTACTGAATTCACTTTCCGCACTAACAATCCAAAGTTGGTACCGAAGCCTTTATCATTACAAATTTTGTTTTCACTCTCAACATGTTCCCAGATGAATTTAGCCGCGATCGCTATTTTTTCACTATCGGGGTGGCAACCTGTTTCAAGAAGTGGCAAACGCACTATTGAATTCACTTTCCACATTAAAAATCCAAAATTGGTACCTAAGACTTTAACATTACAAGTTTTTTTTTTCAATCTCTACATGATTCCAGATGAATTTATTTGCGCTCGCAATTTGTCCACTATCGGGTTGGCAATCTCTCTCAAGAAATGGCAAACGCACTATTGAATTCACTTTCTGCATTAACAATCCAAACTTGGTACCGAAGCCTTTATCAATAAAATTTTTTTTTAAATCTTGTTGAAATTATCGAAGGGAAAGAGGAACGATAGGGTGAAAAAGAAAAATGACTGCTATATATAAGTGCGCTTTATTTAATATATGTCTCGTGAGCAACGGTCACGGACTAACTGACGAAAAATGTACAGGTAGCGCAAGTAGTGCGCTCCGGCACCTTAATACTAAGTTTTGACTCACGCATGCGCAGTGAGCCTATCGACGCGCGATGACTTTACTTCTCAACACTCCCGCCGTTTGAGTACGTCGAGAACCCTATGCCTAAACCGTTACATAGATGCTGAAACTGTCTCTTTGGAAGTGCTTTGGTAAATATATCAGCTAGCTGCTGATCAGTAGGAACATATTCTATCGATATTTCTCCACTCTCCACAGTTTCACGCACATAGTGATGCTTAATGTCTATATGCTTGGTTCGCTTGTGGAACTCAGGATTTTTTATTAATCGGATTGCACTTTGATTGTCTACTCGCAACACTGTCGCAGTAACCGGTAGACACCCGAGATCGTTTAATAATTTTCTCAGCCAGATGGCCTCTTTCGCAGCCGCTGCCGCCGCGACGTACTCAGCCTCTGTTGTGCTGAGTGTGACTAGTTTTTGTCGTTGAGACGACCACGTCACAGTCCCGTTCGATAGACAAAACGCATACCCCGTGGTAGATCTACGCGTCTCTACGTCACTTGCAAAATCCGAGTCTGAAAACCCCTGTAACTCCGAGTTACTCCCGCCGATTTTTAGTTTATTCCGACTTTCGTTGTTCCAACCAAGTACCGGTAGATTCGTTTCACCGCTTGCCAGTGGTTCTCGTTGTGACTGCTAAGAAATTTACTAACCGAATTCACCGAATACGCGATATCCGGCCGCGTTACACCCGCAAGAAACATTAACGAGCCCACTGCTTCTCGAAACGGTACTGTACTTGGGTTTTCATCGTCGCGATCGTTTGGAACTAGTCGCGCATGAGGGTTGGCAGGAACACTTGCCGCTTTTGCATCAATCATCTTAAATTTATTGAGGATTTTCTTCACATACGCTTTTTGATGCAAGAACATGGTTTTCTTTACTCGATTTCGTTCTATTTGTACCCCGACAAATAATTTTCCATCCCCGATCGTAATTTCAAACGCTTTTCCCAACAATTTTATCAGTGACTCGAGGGCTTTCCTTGTTTTTGCTGCGATGAGTCCATCATCTACAAAAAGCGCTAAAAATACATCTACACCGTCTAGCTGTCCTCGAAAGATACACTTGTCGGCTTCCGTTTCACGAAACTGATATTTATCTAAGAACTCGCGAAACTTTTCGTTCCAGCACCTGGGTTCTTGTTTCAAGCCGTACAACGACTTCTTCAGTTTACACAGGAAACCACGTTTTTCTTCTTTCTTGATGTTGAGTCCCTCTGGTATTTCCATGTAGATATCTTCCTTCAGCTCGCCGTGAAGAAAGGCTGTTCTCACATCGAATTGTGTGAGCTCCAAGTCCTGTTCAGCCACCATGGCCAATAGAACTCTCAATGAGTCGTATCTCACGACTGGCGAGAAGGTCTCCGTGTAGTCGAGTCCCTCTTGTTGTTGAAATCCTCGTGCACAAAGTCTCGCTTTGTACCGGTATACGTCGCCTGACGTGTCTCGTATAACCTTGAACACCCATTTCGAATCTATGGGTTTTCGATCCGTTTTCCTTGGTACGATCGACCAAGTCTCGTTCTGCTCGTGCGCGTCGAACTCTTCCTGAATCGCCTCTGTCCAATTTTCTACCTCGGCACTGTTCATCGCCTACTGAAATGTGTTTGGCGGATTATATTCAGTGAAGTCGACCTCATACCGTTTGGGTCGTCGGATTTTTACACGGTTCCGCAGTTGTCTGTCATTGTCTGGTTGATTTTGACCTTCTTCTCGAGGATCTTCTGGTTGTTCGTTTCTTTCAGGTTCTTCCTGGGCTTCCTGGCGTTCTTCCTCCGGTTGCTGCTCGACAGGTTCTGCCACATCTTCATTTTCGTCCGCTGGAAGGATATATTCGAATTCTTCCCCTTTTTCTGCCCCAAGTTGCGACTTCTCATTGAATGTGACGTCTCTCGATACAGATATTTTCTTATTCTGTGGATTGTACAAACGGCAATTCATCGAGTCGTTCTGATATCCAACTAAGATCAACTTTGTGGCCTTCGGATCTAATTTCTTGCGAAATTGTTTGTCGATATGCATGTACGCATCCGATCCGAACACTCAAAAATGAGACACATCTGGTGTTTTTCCAAACCAGATCTCGTATGGCGTTTTCTCTCCACCGGTAGCCAGAACTCGGGTGAGCACGGTCACTGCTGTGCCGACTGCTTCAGCCCATAGCGACAGAGAAAGTTTCTTTGCCGTTATCATCGTGCGCGCACTCTCGATGATCGTTCTGTTGTCGCGCTCGGCTTTCCCGTTCTGCTCGGGAGTGTACGGTGTTGTGTTTACCAGCTCGATACCACGAGCCTCGAGATATTGCTTCATTTCACGGTTGCAATACTCTCGCCCATTGTCCGTACGTAACACCTTCATTGGCTTGCCAAATTTGTTGTCGATCAGCTTTTCGTATTTCGTAAAAATGTCGAAAACATCAGATTTGTGTTTCATGAAGTAAACATACCGAAATCTTGATGCATCGTCCTTGAAGGTTATGCAGAACCTTGCACCACCGATCGACTCTGTTGAGAATGGTCCGCAAACGTCTGAATGTATGTATTCTCCAGGTTTTGTGTTTCGTTTTGTCTCGTTCTTCTTGAATGGAAGCCTGTGTGCTTTTCCGAAGGCACACGATTCACAGAAGAAATTGTCAATGTCCGCTAATTTCACTCCGCGAATTAGCCCCTTTTGCGTCATTTTGTGCAAAACTTTATTGTTTACGTGTCCCATTCGTTCGTGCCAGACACGCAAGTTGACAGTTGACACATTTGCTTCTCTCGCAACACTTGGTTTTCTCACTTTAAAGAGCATTCGGTAAATCTGATTGTCTTGTTTCACACCGACACCGAAAGCTTCACTGTCACGGTTAATTGTCACTAGATCTCCTTTGAACAAAACATCGAAACGTTTTTCAGTGCATACGCCAACTGAAAACAAGTTCTTTCGAATCTTCGGTACGTACCACACGTTTTCGATTCGAGCTTCACACCATTTACCGTTCACTAGTCTATCGATGAGCACAGTGCCACTACCGGTAACTTCACACACGCCATTGTCCCCGAGCGATATCGACTCGCCACTGCTTGGTTCGAACTCACTGTACCAGTCCCGTCGGTAAGTGATATGCCTGGACGCACCGCTGTCGGTAAGCCAGACATCGCTTGTGTTAACTGCCATGAGTCGTTCTACTACCTCACTACTCGGCACTGCCTCCGATTTTACTTGTTGCTGTTTTTGTTCAATTGTCGAGGCGACGAACGCACACTCGCGAGAGTTTTCACCGGCATTGTCTCTGTCCTTTTTCTTTTTCCGGCACTCGCGAGCAAGATGTCCTTTCTTTTTGCAATAGAAACACTCGACACTCTTATTTTTACTTTCGCGGTTTTTCTCACTGTTATTGTTACCGTCATCGTCACCTTCGAGTCTTCTTTCTTCCTTCAATAATCTTTTTGTAACGCATGCACGAAAAGTACCAGGTTGTGTATGGGCCGGCTGTGACAGAAGATGGCGCTTTTCGAGAAGGCGTATCGAAAATACGCTAACCGTATCGAAAATACGATAACCGTATCGAAAATACGATAACCGTGTCGAAAATACGATAACCGTGTCGAAAATACGATAACCGTATCGAAAATACTGTGCGCGCATGCGCACATCGGTTCTTTTCCTTCGTGTCACGGCCGGCCATACATAACCTGGCACTTCGTGCATTTGTTACAAAAAGTAGTATGCGATACTTGTACGTAAAAGCGGACTCCCGACGGCGGTTGTAAAGTGTCCGCACTCGTCTTCCCTCGCGCTACAAACAACACTCGGCTTCGCCTCGTGCCGTTGTAGCACTCGGTTCGACTCGTGCAGCCACTTTCCAACCTTCGCCGAAAGTCCGCTTTTACGCACTAGTATCGCAAAGTACTATTCTAATAGATTATCAAGGGTTTGTCTTTCCTCGGATACACTGTCCCATACTGTCTGGAGAGCGTTGTATTTTACCGGTAGGCTGCCAAGAACCTTCGCCATTATGGCCGTGTCCGAAATCGCTTCTCCCAGATCCCTCAGTTGAGATGCCATGTTCTGTACCCGGGAAACGTGTTGTACAACCGACTCATTTCATTCCATGCAATGTCCGTGGAATTTTTGCAGCAAAAGCATCTTGTTCGACACTGATTTCTGCTCATGAATTCTCACCAATTTGTCCCGCAATTGCTTCGCTGTGGTGCAGGCGAGCATGCAGTCGAGCTGGGAATCCTCTATCGACGAGGAAACTATGCACATGGCCGTCGCGTTGTCTTTCACCCACTTTTTGCCATCGGCCGAATCTGCGTCTGCCGGCATCACTCGCGCACCCGTTACGACGTCTTGAATCGCGTTCGCGATAAGCATTGAGTTCATTCGAAATTTCCATGCTGGAAAATTCGAGCCATCAAACTTCTTGATGTTCTTTATCAGTGTTGATTCTGCCATTTTCGATCAATTATTGTCCCGCACGCGTTTACCGGTACACAACAATGGCAACGACGTGTCGACTACACAGGAAGAAAAATCGAGATAACCGTTTCCTCTCTATCGTTCTCTGACTTCGATAATCAGGTGTTACGCAGGCTGCTCGCCTGGGCCCATAACCTGTTGAAATTATCGAAGGGAAAGAGGAACGAGGGTGAAAGAGAAAGATGACTTCTATATATAAGTGCGCTTTATTTAATATATGTCTCGTGAGCAACGGTCACGGACCAACTGACGAAAAATGTACAGGTAGCGCGAGTAGTGCGCTCCGGCACCTTAATACTAAGTTTTGGCTCACGCATGCGCAGTGAGCCTATCGACGCGCGATGACTTTACTTCTCAACAAATTTCAACATGTTCCCAGATGAATTTATTCGCGCTCGCAATTTGTCCACTATCGGGGTGGCAACCTGTCTCAAGAAGTGGCAAACACACTATTGAATTCACTTTCCACATTAAAAATCTAAAATAGGTACCTAAGACTTTAACATTACAAGTTTTTTTTTTCAATCTCTACATTTTTCCAGATGAATTTATTTGCGCTCGCAATTTTTCCACTATCGGTGTGGCAACCAGTTTCAAGAAGTGGCAATCGCACTATTGAATGCACTTTCCGCACTAATAATCCAAACTTGGTACTGAAGCCTTTATCATTACAATTTTTTTTTCAATCTCAACATGTTCCCAGATGAATTTAGCCGCGATCGCTATTTTTTCACTATCGGGGTGGCAACCTGTTTCAAAAAGTGGCAAACGCACTATTGAATTCACTTTCCACATTAAAAATCCAAAATTGGTACCTAAGACAAGTTTTTTTTCAATCTCTACATGTTTCCAGATGAATTTATTCGCGCTCGCAATTTGTCCACTATCAGGGTAACAATCTCTCTAAAGAAATGGCGAACGCACTAATGAATTCACTTTCCACATTAAAAATCCAAAGTTGGTACCGAAGACTTCAACATTACAAGTTTTTTTTTTCAATCTCTACATTATTCCGGATGAATTTATTCGTACTCCCAATTTGTCCACTATCCGGGTGTCAACCTGTCTCAAGAAGTGGCAAACACATTATAGAATTCACATTCCACATTATAAATCTAAAATTGGTACCTAAGACTTTAACATTACAACTTTTTTTCTCAATCTCTACATGTTTCCAGATGATTTTATTTGCGCTCGCAATTTGTCCACTATCGGTGTGGCAATCTGTCACAAGAAATGGCAAACGCACTATTGAATTCACTTTCCGCGTTAACAATCCAAACTTGGTACCGAAGCCTTTATCACTTTAAATTTTTTTTTCATTCTCAACATGTTCCCAGATGAATTTCGCCGCGATCGCTATACTCTCACTATCGGGGTGGCAACCTGTTTCAAGAAGTGGCAAACGCACTATTGAATTCATTTTCCGCAGTAAAAATCCAAAATTGGTACCTAAGACTTTAAGATTAAAAGTTTTTTTTAAATCTCTACATGTTTCCAGATGAATTTATTTACGCTCGCAATTTGTCCACTATCAATATGGCAATCCGTCTCACGAAATGGCAATCGAACTATTGAATTCACTTTCCACATTAAAAATCCAAAATTGGTCCTAAGACTTTAATAGTAGTAGTAAACGAGATTTATTGACAATATATACATAACATTTTTTTTTTTTTTTTTTTTTTTTTTTTTTTTTTTTTTTTTTCCTCCGTACATTGTTAATTGTAGGTTACAAACATATTGCCAATTGGCCATCGACCGCGGTCCTTCAGCCTGGATTTTATTTTTATTCATTTTTTTTTTTTTTTTTTTTTGTTTAACTAGTACATTGTTATGGTGTGGTCGGGTTATTATTATTTCTATTTATTCATTTAGCATAAGTTGGAGGTGCTGGTATGTTGTGTGTGTGGGGTATTTGTGTATTCTAGTTATATTTTGAGTTGGCTGTATACTTATTGCTTCGAGATTTTCGATTTGCCTACTTGCAAATCGTTTGTTGAGTTCACGGGTTCTTGTTAATATGGGAGTGATGCCTGTTGTGCTGTATAGCAGAGTGTTACGAGGGTTGTGAAGTGGGTTTAATGGGTGTCTGATGCGTGTTATCCTTCGGATGGCGCTAGTTTCCGCAGTTTTCACTTTTTTTTTTGCTGTTTCTTTGCAATTTATAAGGATAGTGTGACCATACTCTAATAACGGGCGGCATATACATTTATAAATTTTAGCTGCATGTTTGATGTGTACGTTACGGTTCTTAAAAGTGATGGACCTAAAATGTGACGCTCTCTGTAGCATCTTGTTTTTACAGTGTTGCAGGTGGTAATTAAAATTTAGCTTACTATCTATATTTATACCCAAATATTTTGCTATTCGTGTAGGCGGGATTTCGTCATTGAGAAGGTGGATTTTCGGTGATTGCAGGGTTGTTTTATGATTAAAGAGTACTAGCTGTGATTTTCGTGGATTTGGTTTGAGCCTCCAATTGTTAAACCATGATACTATGTTATTCGTGGCGTTTTGTAGTGACACTACTGTTTCTTGTAAGCTATTTTGGTGTGCTATCAGAACAGTGTCGTCGGCGAACTGTAAAGTGTATTGGCTTGGGTTAATCTGTTCTTTGTTGATTAAGTTGAAGTTGTAGATATCGTTACAATAGATATTATAAAGCAGTGGAGACAGTGGTGATCCTTGGGGTACTCCTTGTTCCGGTGTAAATGAAGTTGAGGTAGACGATTCTATTCTGACTGTTAGTGATCGTGTGTGGAGAAAGTTTTTTACAGTATGAAGTAAATATTGTGGACAGTGAAGTTGGTGCAGTTTGTATAATAATCCCTTGTGCCATACGCTATCGAACGCTTTGGAGATGTCGAGAAATAGCGCCGCTGATTTTTTGTTTGATAGCTTGCTGGCTTCTTCGTTAGAGACCAAGGTTGTGATGGCGTTTAGTGTTGATTTCCCTTTTACGAATCCGAATTGGTATTTAGGGATTGCTTCCCCCACGCCTCGATCGATTCGGGATTTTATTATGCGTTCGTAGATTTTTCCTATGGAAGGCAGAAGTGTAATTGGCCGGTGGTTTCCGATCATGCTATGATCTGTATTTGGCTTTGGAATTGTGATAATGACTCCTGTTTTCCAGAGTTTCGGGAAGAGCGAATTGTTTATGCAATAATTGAGAGAAGCGATGATAAACTGGTGGATGTTCTGGTTCAGTTTTTTGATTATGCTTATGGGGATGTTGTCAATGCCCGGCGATGTATTTTTGCATTTCTTCAGAATTTTTGCATATTCAGCTTCTGTGATAGTAATTTCTTCGTGTTGATCCGTCGGTCTATTGAAGGAGTCTTCGTACCAGTTAGTCACTTCTCTCAAGTTTTGTGCATTGAAGTTTGGGTCAGTATCCATGGTGTATGTGCTTTTAAAGTGTTGTGCAAGTACTTCTGCTTTTTCTATGCTGGAGCTGAGCGTTTGTCCATTATTTATGATAGGTGTTGGTGTATTGCCATTTTGTTTATATTTTGAAAGTTTTTTAACTATTTGCCAGTAGTTTTTTCCTTTTGACTGTTGGATTTGTTCGCAGGCCTTGAGCCAGGAGTGAGTTTTGAATTGAAGTATCATTTCTTGTATATTTTTATTGAAGGTGTTTATTTTTCTTTTGAAAATATTGCATTGGTTGGCTTGGTATTCCCTGTAAAGCTGGCGTTTGATTTTTATTTGGCGTATTATGAAAGGTGGCAGTTCGTGTAAGAAAAGTGTGTTTTTATTTTTGGGTGTATTGTTGGCTATTATGTTAGAAAGCTTGGTGTTAAAATTTTCGATTAGTTCCTCCGTCATCTGTGAGTCCACGTGGTTATCTAGGTATGCGGTTATTTCCTGATTGATCTGCTCGACGTTTGCTTTATTAAAGTTGAATTTTACTGTTGTTGGTAATTGGGTTGCTGGTGCACAGGTGTCGAAGGTGAAGATTATAGAAAGGTGGTCAGAACCTATGTCCGGTGATACTTCGATGTTGATGAAGTTATTTCGAATGTTTTTAGTGCAAAATATTAGATCTGGTGTAGTATCTCGGTTATTCGGCATTATGAAGGTTGGTGCAGTGGTGATTTGTGTGAAGTTTGAGGTGTGAAGGAAGTTGTTGATTTGTGTCTGTTTACGTCGGTTAGGATTGAAGTCTCCTAAGAGAATAGCGTACTTGAATTGTTTGCATTTAATGAATATTGTGTTCTCTATTAACGATGTGTTGTGGACGTAAACCAGGATAATGTGGAGCCGATCGTCGAGGAATGGTACAGAGACATGGAGAGCATTATTGGCTATTACGTTCATTTTTGGTGGATTTTCTTTTCTCATGCGCGTGCCCGGGTGAAATTGCAGGATTGCTCCTCCTCTTGTGTTCTGGTTTATTGTGTTGCCATGCTGAGTTACTATTGTCCAGTCTCTATTGTTAATGTTGGTGTTGGGCTTATTTTTTGTTTCGACAAAAGCGGTGCCGTTGATTCCTTTTTCTTCTATGATATTTTTTATAAGGTGGCTTTTGTTCCGATAACTATTAATGTTTCCGTATAATATTTTAAGCGTCATTGTAAGTGACTGCGCATCTTGCTGTGGCAATTGGTTGAGTTGGCGATTGTGTTTCTGGTTTGTCGAGGTCTACCATGAGGATGTACACCCAGTTACCTGTGAAAGCGACTACGGTATTAACATTGTATTCTTGTATGAATCTCACTCTGAGCTTGTGGATAAGCTCGGCTCTGTTGGTGGTTGTTGGTTTGTTGATTTTTCTTGTGTAAGTATTGATTATGGTGTCGTGGATGGTGGTGGGTTCATGTATGCGTGCATTGGTTTTAATTGTTGGTTCTAGATCTTTGCTTTTTTTGTTCATTGGTTTTATTGGTGTGTTTGGGATTCCTTCTATTGATTGTTTTGGGCGTCGTGGACACTTTATCGACCATGCAACATGGTCGGTTGTGTTGCAGGCGGTGCACTTGATAGGAAGGCTTGTTATGCATTTTTCGGTGCGATGTTCGCCGTCGCATTTACTGCACCGGGTGTTGTTTGGGCAAGTTGCGGTTGTGTGCGTGAATTGAGTGCATTTTGCACAAGGTTGAGGTAATGGCGGAGGGGGGGTGCTTGGTGATGCTCGGAAGTGTTTATTTAGCATGTATAGCCCTTCGTTCATTAGCCGATGAAACGCTTCAGCGTTACCTGTGATTATTCTTACCAGCGTTGTTGGCTTAGATGTGGCTCGGGCGATAATCCGCTTACAGTAACGGTGTGTGATGTTATTGTTATTTAGTGCTTGGCTTACCGAGTCGTCGTCTATCTCATAGTCCACTTGCGAGATCACCGCGGCGAACGTTTCTGGTGGTGGGGCTCGTGTGTTGTCTCTGTTACGGGCAACTGTTTCTGTGAAGCTCTCTATGATTTTTTCTTGTTTCATCTTGCTTAGCAAATGCATTAATTTTTCTTTTTGTGTGTTTGATTTTAACAAGAAACCTTTTGCCGTTTTCAGTATCACGTCCCTGCCTAGCGGAGCCTTTTTGTTCCATTGTTGTGCCATCTCTACTCTACTTTTTACTTGGTCAGCATTTATGTAGAAAAGGTGTTTGTACGTTACATTTTCGGTAGATTTTGTTGCTGCTTGTTGGTGCTTGTGTTGGGCGTTTCCTGCCTGTGCGGCTGTGTGCGCCTTCTGGGTGCCAAGTTCTTCCTGGGAGTCCGATGATATGCTTGGAGTTTTGCCCTGTTTCTTCCTCTTTTTCGGAGGTCTTCCTCTCGGTCTCACCGGTACAAAATCGGAGGTGGTGGCGTCTGTAACCGTCCCCTCGTTATCTGCTTCTTCAATGTCCATTGTTTTTAAATTTTGCTATACTGGACACCATTTGATAGTCGTTAGTCACTAGCTAAATCTCACTTTATTTTCGCAGAGCGATTTGTAAACACGTCTGTACTGTGCCGGGGCTCTGAGCAGACTGGACTTTAATATTACAATTTTGTTTTCAATCTCTACATTTTTCCAGATGAATTTATTCCCGCTCGCAATTTGTCCACTATCGGGGTGTCAACCTGTCTCAAGAAGTGGCAAACACACTATTGAATTCACTTTCCACATTAAAAATCTAAAATTGGTTCCTAATACTTTAACATTACAAGTTTTTTTTTCAATCTCTACATGTTTCCAGATGAATTTATTTACGCTCGCAATTTTTCCACTATCGGTGTGGCAACCAGTTTCAAGAAGTGGCAAACGCACTATTGAATTCACTTTCCGCATTAAAAATCCAAAACTGGTAACTAAGATTTTAACATTACAAGTTTTTTTTTCAATCTCTAAATTTTTCCAGATGAATTTATTCGCGCTCGCAATTTCTCCACTATCGGGGTGGCAATCGCTCTCAAGAAATGGCAAACGCACTATTGAATTCACTTTCCACATTAAAAATCCAAAATTGGTACCTAAGACTTCAACTTTACAAGTTCTTTTTTCAATCTCTACATGTTTCCAGATGAATTTATTTGCGTTCGCAATTTGTCCTCTATCAGGGTGGCAATCTCTCTCAAGAAATGGCAAACACACTATTGAATTCACTTTCCGCATTAAAAATCCAAAATTGGTACCTAAGACTTTAACATTACAAGTTTTTTTTTAAATCTCTACATGTTTCCAGATGAATTTATTTGCGTTCGCAATTTGTCCACTATCGGTGTGGCAATCCGTCTCAAGAAATGGCAATCGAACTATTGAATTCACTTTCCACATTAAAAATCCAAAATTGGTGCTAAGACTTTAATATTACAAGTTTTTTTTATCAATCTCTACATTTTTCCAGATGAATTTATTCCCGCTCGCAATTTGTCCACTATCGGGGTGTCAACCTGTCTCAAGAAGTGGCAAACACACTATTGAATTCACTTTCTGCATAAAAAATTCAAATTCAATAGTGCGTTTGCCATTTCTTGAGATGGATTGCCACGCCGATAGTGGACAAATTGCGAGCGCAAATAAATTCATCTGGAAACGTGTAGAGATTTAAAAAAAAACTTTTAATGTTAATGTCTTAGGTACCAATTTTGGATTGTTAATGCGGAACGTGAATTCAATAGTGCGTTTGCCATTTCTTGAGACAGGTTGCCACCCTGATAGTGAACAAATTGCGAGCGAGAATAAATTCGTCTGGAAACATGTAAAGATTGGGGAAAAAAACTTGTAATGTTAAAGTCTTAGGTACCAATTTTGGATTTTTAATGTGGAAAGTGAATTCAATAGTGCGTTTACCATTCCTTCAGAGAGATTGCCACGCTGATAGAGGACAACTTGCGAGCGAGAATAAATTCATCTGGAAACATGTAGAGATTGAAAAAAAAACTTGTAATATTAAAGTCTTAGGTACCAATTTTGGATTTTTAATGCGGAAAGTGAATTCAATAGTTCGTTTGCCATTTCTCGAGACAGATTGCCGCACCGATAGTGGACAAATTGCGAGCGCAAATAAATTCATCTGGAAACATGTAGAGATTTAAAAAAAACTTATAATGTTAAAGTCTTAGGTACCCATTTTGGATTTTTAATGTGGAAAGTGAATTCAATAGTGCGTTTGCCACTTCTTGAGACAGGTTGCCACCCAGATAGTGGACAAATTGCGAGCGCGAATAAATTCATCAGGAAAAATGTAGCGATTGAAAAAAAAAACTTGTAATGTTAAAGTCTTAGGTACCAGTTTTGGATTTTTTATGCGGAAAGTGAATTCAATAGTGCGTTTGCCACTTCTTGAAACCGGTTGCCACCCCGATAGTGGACAAATTGCGAGCGCAAGTAAATTCATCTGGAAACATGTAGAGATTGAAAAAAAAACTTGTAATGTTAAGGTCTTAGGTACCAATTTTGGATTTTTAATGTGGAAAGTGAATTCAATAGTGCGTTTGCCACTTCTTCAGACAGTTTGCTACCCCGATAGTGGACAAATTGCGAGCGCGAATAAATTCATCTGGAAAAATGTAGCGATTGAAAAAAAAAACTTGTAATGTTAAAGTCTTAGGTACCAATCTTGGATTTTTTATGCGGAAAGTGAATTCAATAGTGCGTTTGCCACTTCTTGAAACAGGTTGCCACCCCGATAGTGAAAAAATGGCAATCGCGGCTAAATTTATCTGGGAATATGTTGAAATTGAAATAAAAATTTGTAATGATAAAGGCTTCGGTACCAAGTTTGGATTATTAGTGCAGAAAGTGAATTCAATAGTGCGTTTGCCACTTCTTGAGACAGGTTGCCACCCCGATAGTGGACACATTGCGAGCTCAAATAAATTCATCTGGAGACATGTAGCGATTGAAAAAAAAAACTTGTAATGTTAAAGTCTTAGTTATCAATTTTAGATTTTTAATGTGGAAAGTGAATTCAATAGTGCGTTTGCCACTTCTTGAGACAGGTAGCCACCCTGATAGTGAACAAATTGCGAGCGAGAATAAATTTGTCTGGAAACATGTAAAGATTGGAAAAAAAACTTGTAATGTTAAGGTCTTAGGTACCAATTTTGGATTTTTAATGTGGAAAGTGAATTCAATAGTGCGTTTGCCACTTCTTCAGACAGTTTGCTACCCCGATAGTGGACAATTTGCGAGCGAGAATAAATTCATCTGGAAAAATGTAGCGATTGAAAAAAAAAACTTGTAATGTTAAAGTCTTAGGTACCAATCTCGGATTTTTTATGCGGAAAGTGAATTCAATAGTGCGTTTGCCACTTCTTGAAACAGGTTGCCACCCCGATAGTGAAAAAATGGCAATCGCGGCTAAATTTATCTGGGAATATGTTGAAATTGAAATAAAAATTTGTAATGATAAAGGCTTCGGTACCAAGTTTGGATTATTAGTGCAGAAAGTGAATTCAATAGTGCGTTTGCCACTTCTTGAGACAGGTTGCCACCCCGATAGTGGACACATTGCGAGCTCAAATAAATTCATCTGGAGACATGTAGCGATTGAAAAAAAAATCTTGTAATGTTAAAGTCTTAGTTATCAATTTTAGATTTTTAATGTGGAAAGTGAATTCAATAGTGCGTTTGCCACTTCTTGAGACAGGTAGCCACCCTGATAGTGAACAAATTGCGAGCGAGAATAAATTTGTCTGGAAACATGTAAAGATTGGAAAAAAAACTTGTAATGTTAAAGTCTTAGGTACCCATTTTGGATTTTTAATGTGGAAAGTGAATTCAATAGTGCGTTTACCATTTCTTCATAGAGATTGCCACGCTGATAGAGGACAATTTGCGAGCGAGAATAAATTCATCTGGAAACATGTAGAGATTGAAAAAAAAACTTGTAATATTAAAGTCTTAGGTACTAATTTTGGATTTTTAATGCGGAAAGTGAATTCAATAGTGCGTTTGCCATTTCTCGAGACAGATTGCCGCACCGATAGTGGACAAATTGCGAGCACAAATAAATTCATCTGGAAACATGTAGAGATTTAAAAAAAAAACTTATAATGTTAAAGTCTTTGGTACCCATTTTGGATTTTTAATGTGGAAACTGAATTCAATAGTGCGTTTGCCACTTCTTGAGACAGGTTGCCACCCAGATAGTGGACAAATTGCGAGCGCGAATAAATTCATCAGGAAAAATGTAGCGATTGAAAAAAAAACTTGTAATGTTAAAGTCTTAGGTAGCAATTTTGGATTTTTTATGCGGAACGTGAATTCAATAGTGCGTTTGCCACTTCTTGAGACAGATTGCCACCCCGATAGTGGACAAATTGCGAGCGCGAATAAATTCATCCGGAAAAATGTAGAGATTGAAAAAAAAATTTGTAATATTAAAGTCTTAGGTACCAATTTTGGATTTTTTATGCGGAAAGTGAATTCAATAGTGCGTTTGCCACTTCTTGAAACAGGTTGCCACCCCGATAGTGAAAAAATAGCGATTGCGGCTAAATTCATTTGGGACCATGTTGAGATTGAAAAAAAAGATTGTAGTGATAAAGGCTTCGGTACCATGTTTGAATTGTTAGTGCGGAAAGTGAATTCAATAGTGCGTTTGTCATTTCTCGAGATAGGTTGCGACCCCGATATTGGACAAATTGCGAGCGCGAATAAATTCATCTTGAAAAATGTAGAGATTGAAAAAAAACTTGTAATGTTAAAGTCTTAGGTACCAATTTTGGATTTTTTATGTGGAAAGTGAATTCAATAGTGCGTTTGCCACTTCTTGAGACATGTTGCCACCCCGATAGTAGACAAATTGCGAGCGCGAATAAATTCATCTGGAAAAATGTAGAGATTGAAAAAAAAAACTTGTAATGATAAATTCTTACGTAGCAATTTTGAATTTTTATTGCGGAAAATAAATACAATACTGCGTTTTCTATTTCTTGAACAGGCTGCCACCTCGATCGTGGACACATCTCGAGCGCGAATAAATTCATCTGGAAACATGTAGAAATTGAAAAAAAAAAAAAATAAGTATGGAGATATGACATTTTATTGGATCTCTTATATCATCATCAATACGTTTCTACTGTGGATGAAAAATTATTACCTTTCATTCATAGGCAGTGTTATCTTCCCATCGCAGAGAAAATGAGACCTCACTGAGGCAAATCAAGTCATCCAGGATTCTTGTGAAGCTCTGAGATTGAATCCTAATGACAAGTGGATAAAATTAATTATTACTTGGACCACTGAACAATGTTATAAGCACAAACTTTATCCTACCTTGTACCTTGTTAGAAGAGCAAACCGCATGTTTTCTCCAATCTGAATTTCTTTTCTATCCCCTTGCACTTTTTGAAAATTCACTAGTCACATTTATTAAAATTTCACTTTAGATCCTTCAATTTGGTTATCTTCACTGGTTACGTTTCACTAACCTTTTACTGTCATAACAAACAACTTTTGACAGCCGGGCAATCAGCCGGCTGACGACACTCGTTGCGCCTGCGCATTCGCAACTTTCGGCGTTCCCTTTTTCAAACCGGGAACGGCTGCGAAAAGCAGCAACTTCAAAATTAATTTTCTTTATTTAAATATATTCGAATAAATTCTTTTATAGGTTTTTTGTATACGGTTTTTTATTATCTTTATGATCCCGTAATCGAAATGTATTTTCAAAAAAATTCTGATTTAAACTTTATTCTCCCTTAAAAACTATACGTCAGAAAAAAAAAATCGTTTATGTTTTTGAAAAGAGCTTGCAAAACCATTTAAAAATCATACCTTAAATCATTCAAAATATCGCCACAACACCCACAAAAAGACCTGTCCGCCTTATAATTGTTACCCTGTATATTGCTCGCCTAGCGTTTCTTGGCGACATATGAGGCATTCCGCACTAATTCAGTCACCCGAATTTTCCGAAATCTCAATAAATGCTGCACTTCAGTTAGATTTAAGTAGTTTATCCTTACGGTAAATGTACAAAATTTCAAGGAGTTATGGTGTTCCATTTACGAGATAACAATATTGTTATTTCATTTTTTAAAAAAACGATATCTTAATAACCCAACCGGTGCGATGGTCTAGTGGTTAGTGTACTGGCCTCTAGTCAAGAGCATCGGTAGGTCGCGGGTTCGATTCCCGGTGCCGTCGATTTTCGTCGAAAATATAAATACGGGCGCGATGAAGCTCCGGATGTATACATGAGACCCACACAGGTATTTCTACCTGTGGAGGTCACATGTATACAGCTGTAGTCCGTGTTTACGTTCTCGACGAAACGTGACGTAGCTCCGGTGCCGTGCGGCGAACTCGAGACCGGCTATATCGGCATAGGTTTTCCGCAGTTTCCCTCTGCCCATGGCAGCAATGCTATGAAGAATGCGATATAGAGGGGCATTAGGATGAATGGCTGCGGACAACACTCTAAGTGGGGTCTCTATGAAGGAACGGGGAAAAGGGGAGAGGGGCAAACGTAAAAGCCTGAAGAAGGCATACGAAGGTAACGAAAAAAAAAAAAAAAAAAATCTTAATAACCGAAAACGTATTATAGTTTTGTAATATCTCAAATTCTCGATTTTGACTACAAATGAGTTAAAATTGATTGTGTCTTTGTAGTCATCAACCACGCGAATATCACCGTACATTTTTCCTACGAAGTGTGAGGGAGTTGCCCAGTCTGAGTGTTCCATTGGTCGAAACATTTACTACAGAACCATTCTTTGTAGTGCGTCTTGGATTTTTTTCGGCGAGCACTGTGAATCCTGTTTCCAATACAGTTCTTAATCGAGTCATAATTTTTTGTATGTTTGCTCGGTGATTAGTAACATTTTTGTACCGTTATTCACCTCCGTGATTAATAAAGATGCAAAATGTCGGTAACATATACGGTGGTCATTACATTATACAGTGTAAGGAGTTAAAATTTAGTTCGACGTATGCTCAGAAAATTTAGAGCACTGTTCCTCGCAGTACGACGATTCCCGGCAGATCTATAGGGCCTTACTTTTTTTTTAAATTTCTATTCCTAATTCTCGATATTTAAAAAAAATTTATTTATGTCCGCCGAGAGACGAAGGGGCACCCGAGAGGGTCGACAATCACCCACAGGAGATCGGGAGATGAATAACGTTCCCGAGGGGCTATATTGCACTTAAGGGTGTCACAAATCAATTGGACACGTTTTTATGGGTTATAACTTTTGAAGTTTTATTTGTGTCATATTATACAGATGGATATGTAGTGGTCAAAATAGCTCATTGAGGAGGCGTTCCTTTTTCTCTGAGAGCTTGTGGACGACGTTTCTTGAAGGTTCGGGGTTGTAGGGAGAAAAAGTAATGTGCGCGGGAGTCAGTTCGATTTCGCGTTCGAGGCGGGAATAGAGTTCTTCGAATTCTTCCTCATCTCGCAGAGGAGACGCCCCGGAATATAATTCCCGATTTGGTGTATTGTTTGATAGAGTGAGTGTAGGTTGAAGATTTGTGTGGGTGAGAATGTTGTCTGGGTTTTGTAGTGTGTGGTTTTGAATGATTGGGGTGATTTGTGTGGTTATGGAGTGATTGGTCGGGTATCTGTTTGATCGTGGAGGTCGGGGTGGAAGGTCAATTTTTTGTAGGACCCATTCTCGGTGTAGGAATTCCGGAGCAATACTTGGAAGAAAAGGAACGGCTGGTGGTTCTATTTCCTTCTTTCGAGGATCAGGACGGTTGTGACGGGCGATCAGGACCTCCTGTCCGGGAAGACGGGATTGGGCTCGTCGTTGGAGTCTTCGGAGATAGGCAAGGTTTCTGTATTTTGGCATCTAGGGAAGAGGTTGTGATTAGTATTCCACATTGCGGTAGAAGATTAGAGGGGGGCAGGAAACTAATGCGTGTATGTGGCAGTAAAACACTGAATGAAATTAATGAATTTTATCAATTTATATCCACGTTACAGTAGAATATAAAGTGAGTAGTCCACCTCTCGGTAGGTTATTAATTCGGTATCCACGTTTCAGTAGAGTACGATTTATTTGAGGCAAGAAAATAAATTGAATTTTAAATTTTTTAATTTAAACACAAATTTTATTAGAAAGACGTTACGTCTTATTGGTTTAAGATTCTCTCTTCAGAAAATCTTGGGTGGTTAATCACTTCGCAGTAGTATAGCCGTAAAAAATTACCTTTGATTCCGGTATAGGAATCGTCGGTGTGATTCAGCATAAAACGGATTTATTCCCGCCTTATATGCACAGCCAGGTCTCCATTCTCTTGCGAGAAAACCGTATCGTCGTGGCCATCTGTCGGCCGAGCGGGAACTACGGGAGCTTTCGCGCGCTCAGGCGCGGATCGTCGACTCGGGGGGCCCGAGTCGTTATTCGAATTTCTTTTAATTTAGGTAGAAAATAAAACTGTAAGCCAGGAGGCAAACAGTTGGTCAGCATGCGGACAACAAGGGGAGAGAATCAGGTCAAAAAAATTGATTTTGGAAATTCAATATCATCCAAATCCTATTGCATATAAAAATGCCCAACGCACTATATTGTTGGTACTCGATGAAAGGATTTTTTACTGTCGTCTGACTAGCATATGCTTTTCAATATTATCTTAAGCAAAGTTCTTAGGTTTTCCATTCTGCGCATGATTCAGATCAAACTACTAGGCAGATCGGAATGGTTGACGTCTCATTTTCTTCTTCATGAAAAGATACACCGGCTCAACGGAGCAAATGTTAATAAAAGGTAATATTTTTTAAGTGACATAATTATTAATAAATAAATTTTATGCTATTTTCTAAATCAGTGATTAACTTTGCTTTCAGAATAAAAAAAAAAATAGTTTGCTCCATTTAGCCGGTGTATCTTTTCATGAAGAAGAAAATGAGACGTCAATCATTCCAATCTGCCTAGTAGTTTGATCTGAATCATGTGCAGAATGGAAAACCTAAGAACTTTGCTTAAGATAATATTGAAAAGCATATGCAAGTCGGACGACAGTAAAAAATCCTTTCATCGAGCACCAACAATATAGTGCATTGGGCATTTTTATATGCAATAGGATTTGGATGATATTGGATTTCCAAAATCAATTTATTTTATTGTTAAGCGTTGCTTTAGCCGTTTATGAAGGATATGTGGTATGAGGTGCTTCAATTTTTTTTTTCCTGACTCCCTCCCCGTAACTAAATAGTTGGCGCTTCTAGCGCGCGGAGTCCAAAACGGGACTACGTAGCGCAGCGCATAAGACGGCGTCGTAGACAGGTGGTTATCTACCGATGCAGTACAGGGACGGCGGATTTCATGCCGTACGGGATGCTCGGCGTTTCCCTTGAATATTTCCCAACGTAGACGACCACTCTTAATATAGTTCGCGAAAAATCAGGGTTGGCCGCCGGACTGATCGGCGGCGATATAATTAGGGTAGGGATAAGAAGGCTCGTGCTTCCGCGAGCGACACATCTCGAGGCATTTCCCAAGGATCCGTCAGGCTGCGAGGAGCGAGAGAAGTTTTTTTTATATTCCCGGAACAGCAGAGAAAGGATTGGAGACGGGAGAGAGAGGACGTCATGCTCGAGGTATGCCCCTGTTACTTGGCTTCTTTTCTCTTATTGTTCGGAATATTATAGTCTCTATAAAAGTGTGAAGCGACAGTATCTCGCGCGTGGAAGAAGTCCGCGGACTTTATAGTGTTCTTTTTTGTGTTTCGAGAGTCCCGCGAGACTTTACGGCGAGCCGTTCCTCAAAGGAATTAAAGTAGAGTTTTTTTGTAAAGTCTGGATCGTGTCGGGAGTGATAATCGGGAATTTGCCTTCGTATTTTTAGTGTAATCGTCTTGTGCGCTGGAATATGGTTTATCCGGCGGATCAAGTAGCCGGCTTCTTCCGTGTGAGAGTTGAATGTCGCGTTAGAGTGTTTATTCGCTTCATTGTTCGAGAGTGTGATCATTAAAGTGGTCCATTTTTGCACGATATTTTTTTTTACGAGGCACCTCTCAAAACTGTTCTCTATAACGAAAAATAATTCCTCGTAAATCATCGATGTGATAAAAAAATATGTAGAGGTCGCGACGGAATTTTCAAATTTTCTTGTTTTAAACATTTTTTGTAAGTGAAAATTCTCATGTCTATCTTTACATTTTTTGCATTCCATGACAGTCCGTTATTATTTTATAGTAGCTTTAGAGTACGAAATAATTGCACCTGCGAAATGAGTGCTGTGAAAGACAAAATTAGAGGATGAGCAGACATTTTTAAAAAATTCAAGATGTCATAAAATCTGTATCTCTAAGCGGATTAACGCCGAATTAAATTCCACATCCTGTCTGATAATAGTCTACTTGTGTACCAAATTTCAGCTAGATATCTGCAAAATTGTGGAAGTTGGAACGAAAAGAAGCTTAAAAAAAAAATTACAAACACCGCTACTGGAGTGATGTGACATATTTATTACAGAAAAACTGTGGTATATAAAAACTAAAAAATTCTCGTAAAAACAGTGAATGATAATGATAAACATTTGAGCACAGGATGAACAAATTACATTCTGGAGATGCCGGAAACAATTAAGTATATTATGAGACACTCTATAACAACAATAATGGTCCGGAACGTTCAAATGTTTAGAATTATCAGTCGCTCTTTTTACGAGAATTTTGTAGTTTTTATATAACAGTTTTTCGGGATTAAATACATCATATTACACAGATAGAGATTCACTGAGATACTTTTATAATTTGATGATTATAATTTTATAATTTTTTGTTAAGTTTATTTTTATTGAAAGGTTCATGATTCTTTAGATATCTAATTGCAATTTGGCTTACAGGTAGAATATTATGAGACAAAGGTTGGGATTTAATTTGACATTAATTCGCTTAGGGGTTGAAATTTTATGGCATGTTGAATTTTTTTTAAATATTTGCTCACCCTCTATTTTTCACTTTCACAGCACATATTTTTAGCAGTTGCAATGATTTCGTACTCCAAAACTACCATAAAACAATAACGGACTGTCGCAGTGATATCCAGAATCTATGCACTCGTGTAATGCAAAAAATGTAAACATATAAATGAGAACTTTCACTGAAAAAAATTATTAAAAAAAGAAAATTTTAAAATTTCGTCGCGACCTCCACATATTTTTTTATCTCATCAATGATTTACAAGGATTTATTTTTCATAATAGAGAACAGTTGTGAGGGGTGCCTCGTTAAAAAAAATATTGTGTCAATATGGACCACCCTAGTGATCATTCCCGTGGCGTTAAGTGTGAGTGAGAGAGAGAGAGGAAGTCGGGTTAGACCGCGTCGCCTGTAAAAGAGAGGTGTCGAGGCGCGCGATCTATTTCATAGATTTGATGTATTGTGATACTGAATCGGGCGAACCAGCGAAGTTCTTCCCGAAATAAATAATAGTTTTGCTAGGCCGCGATTGCGTATTATTCCCGTATTTTCTCGTGACTGTATTCTATAGAGTGGGTGTCCGTGTGAAGAGAGCCGCGTCGCGCGGTAGCTCTTGTAAACCGATCGAGGGTTTTGTTTTGGTTAAAATCGTTAACGGGAGTTAATTTTGACTTTCTTGGATTCTTTTGTGAGTCAATAATTTTGTTTAATAAATTACAATTTATTGTTGAAGTCTCCCGAAAAATTGACAGTTAATTTTCTTTTTTTAAATTTTATTTCTGCACGGAAACCTTACATTCGAATCCCGCCACTCTTCAAGTTTTGACGGCTGCGGCTAGATAGGCAAAAGCAGCTTGGTCCCTGAACATCGCGTGTTTTTCCCGGCGCGTAATATTTTTCGCGCCTGGCGCCCTTATAAAATAAAGGGAAAAGCTCGCGACTTTAGCTTTGTAGTGCGTTTGGCATTTCAGGGGAAATTTACACTACAACAGGTAGCAATCTTCGTTACTTTTGGAATCTTCATTGCTTTTGACGTTGTGAATCTTTTCTGTCTTCCAGCAATTGCAATCGGCTAAGGTCTTCTCGTTCTGTTTAGCTCGACACACTTTCGCTAAGTGTCCGATTTTTCGACAATTGCTGCACACTGTTTCCTTAAAGAAACACGTGTCGGAATCACGATTCGTCCCGTTACATCTAGGGCAAGTTATGTCATTCCGTGATTTGTCTTGTTATGTTTTTCTTTTTATTTGATCTGAATTTTGAGAATTCACGTTTTGAATTGTATTGTTGTCCTCTGGCTTTTTTAATAATGTGCACGGAAAGAAATGTTTGATTGTGACAACGACGTTTCCAATTTGCTGTACACAACGTCTCAAAAATTAGTTGCCTCAACCGTATCGAATAGTAACTTTAAACGAATATCAACTATTCACTATTAGTTCTCGCGAGATTAGTGAGGTTAACCAATCCAATCGTTGGGACTACCACTCGAATAGTTGGGACTACCATTCGAATCGTTGGCACTACCATTTGAGTTGTAAGGGAAATAGAATAATCGATTGGTTGTGTCAACTCATTTTTTGGTTATGGCAACTAATCTTTTCTTTCAGTGTGTATCGAATTTCGGTCGACGCGACGCTGCATGCGATTTACAGTGCCTTGTCCAGAGTCAGGGCGTCTTTGTTTTCCTCTGGCTGCTTTCGGGTGTCTTCGACACAGGTTGCGTTGAAGTTCCTCGTCTCTGATCATAAGCGGTAAATTATCTCTTTCTCTCCCGAAGTGACTGACTTCTGCAAATTTGCGTAGCTCCCGGACAAAGTTCTTGAGAGACTTTCCGGCTTGCTGGCTGCGTTTATTTTGAATTTTCAGCAATTCATTTATCGGCTTATCAAAGTGGCTGGGACATTTTTTAATGAGAGTTTCATAACAAACAAATTGATATTTTGCTAATTTCGATACGAGGGTAGAATTATGAAAATTAATACCACCTGTTGGTACGCATAAGCTAAAATCTCGGTAGTTTTAAGAAATTCTATAGAAATTTAGACAGAGTATCGTGTACTGGATCGGAAAGGAGATTTACTTGTATAAGGGAACAAACCTCAAATATCCATTTAAGCAACGAGGTGGAATATTTATTTCTTCATCGGTTTATCGTTTGTGAATGCTGGAGTATGGATCGCTAAATGAGCGAATGAATATCAAGAGAAAATCCCTGTGAATGCGGCGAATAAATGAGATGATATGGTTTCCCCTTGCCTCTCACGATAATAAAGCACCCCGAAACGGGAGAGGCAAGGGGACTCACGATAATACAGCACCCCATAGGAGACAAATTTCTAGCACGTCCACGCCGTTGTCTCTGGGTGATGCTGAGAGTAGAATAAAAAATAGCAATGTGCATGTACGCATAAAGTGATTCGTGTTGTGTCGACAAACTTTAAAAAAAAAAAAAATTTGGCAATTTTAATTTTTTTGATATTTTGGAAATCCAAAAATCATCAAAATATTTTTAAAAAATTTGAGGATATTCTTTGACCAATTCAAAGATTTTTTCGTGCTTACATAATTTGAGCTAAGCTTAATAGTTTCCGAGAAAAAAATTAGCTTATGTTTTTGTAGAATATTTACGTTCTTGCCGCCATATTGTAAAAAGGTGTGGTTCAATGTTTACATGAAAATTCCCTGTTAAACTTTAACTATCGTGATCAACCCTGATCATGATTACAGTATGAATTCTTTGCGGTAACATTGCAAAAAAAAATACAAAAAAAGTTTTTTTTTTTTTAAATGTTCACGTTTTTCACGTTTGAATCGGCCATATTTTTTTTTCTTTATGTCTAAGCAGAATTTTGAGCCAGTATTTTGAAAGAGCATAAAATTCTACATCGATATATCTGAAAACAACATTATTTCAACGCCGATAACATAAAAAATAATTGCCTTGAAAGTTTGGTAAAAAATCGGGACGCTTGGGCGTTAATGGGTTAATTAACGGATGAACAGCCTCGGACAATCCAGCACAATATACTTTTATAGGATCGAAGGGTAAAAGCACAATCGATCTAGCCTGGACAAATTTTACGGGGCTGGAACTGTGTGTCGATAGTAAAATTTTGCACCACACGGAAAAATCGGATCACTTAATACAGCAAATTTTTTTTGAAACAGAAACGCAATTTGAAATCAAAGAAATATTAACCTCCCAAAAAACACAATGTGTAAAAAAATTGAGACAAGAACATTTACGTGAATGGTATCAATATACCGACAAAAAACAGTGTGTCAAAAACTAGAGTCATAAAAAATTTATCGGGACAAAAAGTTGTGAAATAAACTAAAAATATCTGTAGCAAGTCAAGTACATATTGTTCAACATATATATATATACTAGGATTTTATTGTGGCTCGCGCGCTCGCAATCGCCCCCCACCCAAGGGTGCCCCCCCCCCCCCCCCCCCCGAAGGGTGCCCGCAGCCTTGAGGGACCTATGTTTTGCGAAAAGGACTAAGAATAATTCGGGCTCGGGGCTTGGCATAAAGGGGTGGGGCTAGACCCAGGGGCTGGGACTAGCCCCAAGCCTTTAGCCCCACCCCCTTCCGCCAAGCCCTGAGCCCGAATTATTCTAAGTCCCTCGATTCTTGACACGGCGGCGGCGGCGGCGAGATCTTTTTATAATATAGAGAGATGTATATACACAGTTTTTTTTTTAAATAACCTAAACAACCTTAAATAAATAACTTAAAGAACCAAAAGAACCTAAATCAACCAAAAAGAAATTCTCGCATTTAAAGGTGAAAAAATCAGTAACAAAAAAAAATCTTGCATTTTGACGAAAAAAATGCAGATGACAAAAATCGAGAAAAGAAATTGGTGAAAAATAAATTTCAACATCCAAAAAAATTAAACGGCAGTACTTGGCGAGTTTGCCAAGTATCCTATACAGGGTGACAATTATAAGTCGGACAGGTCTTTTTGTGGGTGTTGTGGCGATGTTTTGAATGATTTAAGGTATGATTTTTAAATGGTTTTGCAAGCTCTTTTCAATAACATAAGCGATTTTTTTTCTGACGTATAGTTTTTAAGGGAGAATAAAGTTTAAATCAGAATTTTTCTGAAAATACATTTCGATTACGGGATCATAAAGATAATAAAAAACTGGATACAAAAAACCTATAGAAGTATTTATTTGAATATATTTTCATAAAGAAAATTAATTTTGAAGTTACTGCTTTTAGCAGCCGTTCCCGGTTTGAAACAGGGAACGCCGGAAGTTGCGAATACGCAGGCGCAACGAGTGGCGTCAGCCGGCTGATTGCCCGGCTGTCAAAAGATGTTTGTTATGACAGTAAAAGGTTAGTGAAACATAACCAATGAAGATAACCAATTTGAAGGATCTAAAGTGAAATTTTAATAAATGTGACTAGTGAATTTTCAAAAAGTGCAAGGGGATAGAAAAGAAATTCAGATTAGAGAACATGCAGTTTGCTCTTCTATCAACAAGGTACAAGGTGAGATAAAGTTTTTTCTTATAACATTGTTCAGTGGTCCAAGTAATAATTTGTTTTATCCACTTGTCATTAGGTTTCAGTCTCCAAGCTTCACAAGAATCCTGGATGACTTGATTTGCCTCGGTGAGGTCTCATTTTCTCTGCGATGGGAAGATAACACTGCCTAAGAATGAAAGGTAATAATTTTTCATCCACAGTAGAAATGTATTCATGATGATATCCTTTTTTTAAACAACCTCAAATTTAAATTTAAACATCTTCGAGAAGCAATCTAATTCTTCAATTTTGTAAAGGTACAGTGCACCTGAATGGTGTGAGGGAAATTGAAAGTTTATCTTGTAACTTTCACACCAAACCGGTGAACAAATTTTAGTGTTTTAGGTCTTATCTTATCTGTCGAAGAGTACATTCTGTTTGGAGTGTAGCGAGTCTGGATACAGTGAAAATTAGATTTACTGTTACTGTTATTTCTCACCGTGTAGTGATTATTTCTTTCTAAATTAAAGCAATTCCTCTAAAAAAAAACAATTCTTCTTTCTAAAAAAAAGTCAAGAGTAACACTCTTGACTTTTTATGAATTGCTTTTTTAAGCAATTAAAAAAGTAATAAAAAGTAATTAGTAATAAAATAATCAGTAATAATTTTAAGTAATAAAAAAAACAGTTCATGCTCAAAAGTCAAGAGTAACACTCTTGACTTTTTATGAATTGCTTTTTTTTATTTCGCGCACAGAGCCAAGTGAATTTCGTTGCATACGTAAACGATCTAGCATCGAAATCACAACCTGAATACAAAAATTGTACAGGCATCATGAAATTCATTTTCTGAATGAACAGATCCAATAAAATGTCATATCTCCATACTTTTTTTTTTTTTTTTTTTTTTTTTCAATTTCTACATGTTTCCAGATGAATTTATTCGCGCTCGAGATTTGTCCACGATCGGGGTGGCAACCTGTTTCAAGAAATGGCAAACGCAGTATTGAATTTATTTTCCGCAATAAAAATTCAAAATTGGTACCTAAGACTTTATCATTACAAGTTTTTTTTTCAATCTGTACATGTTTCCAGATGAATTTATTTGCGCTCGCAATTTGTCCACTATCGGTGTGGCAATCTATTTCAAGAAGTGGCAAACGCACTATTGAATTCACTTTCCGCATTAAATATCCAACATTGGTTCCTAAGACTTTAACATTACAAGTTTTTTTTTTAAATCTCTACATGTTTCCAGATGAATTCAGCCGCGATCGCTATTTTTTCACTATCGGGGTGGCAACCTGTTTCAGGAAGTGACAAACGCAGTATTGAATTCACTCTCCGCATTAAAAATCCAACATTGGTTCCTAAGACTTTAAGGGGATATTACGGTTTCTCCGGCCCCTTGATTTGAGGACTGGTTCTTATTAATTGGACCAAAATTCGGCTTAGTTTAAAAGATACGGCCAATTTAAATTCGTCGATAATGTTGGTTGCAGACCATTTGCGTTACCCAGAATACACCACATGGAGGTTGTCTGCATTGGTATTCCTTGGCCCTGAAAAGGGCCGTTGTGTGTATGTGTGCGTGCGTGCGTGCGTGCGTGCGTGCGTGCGTGCTTGCGTGCGTGCGTGCGTGCGTGCGTGCGTGCGTGTGCGCGTGCGTGCGTGCGTGCGTGCGTGCGTGCGTGCGTGCGTGCGTGCGTGCGTGCGTGCGTGCGTGTGGTGCGCGTGTGCGCGTGTGCGTGTGTGTGTGCGCGTGTGCGCGTGTGCGCGTGTGCGCGTGTGCGTTTGTGCGTGTGTGCGTGTGTGCGTGTGTGGCGGAGATTAGGAACTGTGGGGCGTCACTCCTACATTTGTAACAACTCAAAACCCTCTCCGCTGTCTGTGTTTGTGCCCTCTGTACCTTTAATCATCGTCGCTGTCGGACGTGACGTCCAACAATTCTTCGATCGTCATCTCGCGCGGACGTTTTGGCGGTAGAAGGTGGCCTATTTTTTCAGATTCAACTGAAGGGGACTCCATTTTCTTCAGAAAAAGGCCCTCCTTCATTTCGCCGTTGACGCAGCCAGGATAAACATTCTTAATATCCTCGAGGAATGTCATAATCTGCGATCCGATGTCGTCCGCATAACATTTCTCGAGGATATTTTTCCGGTAAAAGTGCAACGCCATATATTGATCGATCAGCTTGGGATCTCGACGGCATATGATTGCTTTTTTGAGCAATTTGTTCTGATTCTCCAAGTCGTTTATTGTATTACGCGGATTGTCTTCAGCGACGTATTCGCCTTTGCTGTGGTTGGTACTCAAATGCTTGCATTTTTCTGAGAATAGCTGCTCTACGCCGTGGTACTGTTTAGCAGAATCAGTACAAATCGTCGTTGTCCCCGGATCCACGTATTTTTTAATAATAGGCCAGAGGGCAGCCTTACTCTTTCCATTAACCTGGAAGAACAGTCCGGTTTTGTCTTCCTTGCAATAAATTCCAAGAACTGTTATCGTCATCTGCTCTGTTATGCGGCCACGGTGGTACTTTCTTTTTGTTAAAAAAGTCTCGTCGATCTGGACGGTTTTGTCGACGCCACCTAGCTTTATCTCACTGTTGCTTGCAATAATTTCAGCAATTTCTCGACAATGGGAGTAATAATCATTAACCGTGCTGTTACTCACGGTCTCGTCATCTCTGCTCTTACGCCAATTTGCGAGATGTGTGATCACATCTGTGATCTTGAATTGCAACACAAAGCACAGTATTATCGCCAGCACGTCATTCAGACCGATTCGACAAGCCATTCCATCGAAGAATGTATTTGTGCTTGGGTTCACAGTTTTGCGGCACACAACAACTCCTGCAATTTTACGTTTCTTTGCTTTCTTTGAAGTGCACGAGGCACATCTCCAAACCCATCCCAGTTTGGCACTTTTTGCGGTTTCGACTCTCATGGGCAAATCACAACATTCTTTTGCCGTAGTGTACTTTGACGGAATGCATCCGACCTCTTCCAAAAACTTCCGACTCGTAGACTCCGATTCTACGAGCGGCGGGAAGGAGTGAAATATCGAGAAGTTCTTGAGCTTCGGATGCAAAGATGGGTGCTTCGAACTCATATTGCAGAACTCACGGAAAAGAGATAAAATTTTGATGAACGACGATGACGACGATGACGACGATGATAACGATGACGACGATGACGACGATGACGACGATGACGATGACGACGATGACACGACGATGATGACGACGATGACGACGATGACGACGATGACGACGATGACGACTATGATGACGATGACGACGATGACGACGATGACGACGATGACGACGGTATCAGGAAAAAAAGTCCCTCGGAAAAAAGTAGCCGGAAAAAAGGGGGATACTACGATTTCCATGGCCCCAATATTTGACGCTTGATTCCTGTAGTACTTTTCATTGGGAACAAAAAAGTTCATATGGCCTATAGTCCGAACTTGTTTAGTTTCCGAGATAACAATCTTTTTTTAAATTTTATTTGGTATAATTATGACCTCTTCGTGTCTGACTTTGCTGTATTCGATTTGATTTAAATTTGGTAGGTTATGATTATTGAGGATGCTGATTACGAACATGACCATAACATTGTAAAATTCAAAATGGCGGATCCAATATGACGGAAAAAATATCAAAAAATTACTTTATTTTAATGACACTTAATATTTACCAGCCTATAAAGTTATTGATCCCGAATATAGAAAAAGGATAACAATAAAACCTAAAAGAACCTAATCTGAAAAACTTACAATAATCTAAAAGAATCTAATGAACCTAACAGAACCTAAAAGAATCTAAAGAACCTAAAAGAACCCAAAAAAATCTAAAGAACTTCAAAGAACCTAACGAGAACCGGAACCCTGAAGAACCCTGGAGAACCTTAACCCATCAGCGCCCAAGCGTCTATTTTTATCCATTTTTTTTTGAGTCTGAGAACAACATCGTGTTGTCGCTTAAAAATTCTGAAAAAAATTATAGTTAAACAAAAAGATCTATAGAACTATGTAGAAACAATGATTTAAAAAAAAAGTTTTTGTTTATGCAGAAATCATTGTTTTACAGCTATTGACCTATGCCCTAGCAATTAACGCTGAACATGGCCAGCCGGGATTATTACCAAAATGACGATGTCCATGATGTTTTTGAGATCGCTGATTACGATTTTAAACACAAAATTAAAAAATATAAAATGGCGGACCAAAATGCATAAAGTGATTTAATTTGAATGAAAATCGATAGTCACGGGTTTCTGGAGTCGCTAATTACAAATTGTAATTAAAAATTCAGAAATTCAAATTGGCGGATCTAACATTGCGGATCAAAATGCAAAAAGTGACTTGATTTGGATGTAATTTGGTACTCGGAGGTGTTGAGGGTCACCCATTACGCATCTGTAATCGGTGACCCTCAAATAAAATCCGACTTTGCACCCACACTGACCAGATGCTAAATTTACAGACCGACTTTATACCCCCCAATTTCAAATAAAATCCGACTTTGCACCCACACCGACCAGATGTTAAATTTGGAGACCGACATTATACACCCGAAATTCAAATAAAATCCGACTTTGCACCCACACCGACCAGATGCTAAATTTGGAGACCGACTTTATACACCACAATTTCAAATAAAATCCGACTTTGCACCCACACCAACCAGATGCTAAATTTGGAGACTGACTTTATACACCCCAATTTCAAATAAAATCCGGGTTTGCACCCACACCGACCAGATGCTAAATTTGGAGACCGACTTTATATAACACAATTTCAAATAAAATCCGACCTTGCACCCACACCGACCAGATGCTAAATTTGGAGACCGATTTTATATACCACAATTTCAAATAATATCCGACTTTGCACCCGCACCAACCAGAATCTAAATTTGGAGACCGACTTTATACACCCCAATATCAAATAAAATACGACTTTGCACCCATACCGACCAGATGGTAAATTTGGAGACCGACATTATACACCGGAAATTCAAATAAAATCCGACTTTGCACCCACACCGACCAGATGCTGAATTTGGAGACCGACTTTATACACCACAATTTCAAATAAAATCCGACTTTGCACCCACACCGACCAGATGCTAAATTTGGAGACCGACTTTATACACCCCAATTTCAAAAACAGCCGACTTTGCACCCACACCGACCAGATGTTAAATTTGGAGACCGACTTTATACTCACCAAATTCAAATAAAATCCGGCTTTGCACCCACACCGACCAGATGCTAAGTTTGGAGACCGACTTTATATAACACAATTTCAAATAAAATCCGACCTTGCACCCACACCGACCAGATGCTAAATTTGGAGACCGACTGTATACACCCCAATTTCAAATAAAATCCGACTTCGCGCCCACACCGATCAGATGCTAAATTTGGAGACCGACCTTATGCACCCGAAATTCAAATAAAATCCGATTTTGCACCCACACCGACCAGATGCTAAATTTGGAGACTGACTTTATACACCCCAATTTCAAATAAAATCCGAATTTGCACCCACACCAACCAGATGCTAAATTTGGAGACTGACTTTATACACCCCAATTTCAAATAAAATCCGACTTTGCACTCACACCGATCAGATGCTAAATTTGGAGACCGACTTTATACACCACAATTTCCAATAAAATCCGACTTTGCACCCACACCGACCAGATGCTAAATTTGGAGACCGATTTTATATACCACAATTTCAAATAATATCCGACTTTGCACCCGCACCAACCAGAATCTAAATTTGGAGACCGACTTTATACACTCCAATATCAAATAAAATACGACTTTGCACCCATACCGACCAGATGGTAAATTTGGAGACCGACATTATACACCGGAAATTCAAATAAAATCCGACTTTGCACCCACACCGACGAGATGCTGAATTTGGAGACCGACTTTATACACCACAATTTCAAATAAAATCCGACTTTGCACCCACACCGACCAGATGCTAAATTTGGAGACCGACTTTATACACCCCAATTTCAAAAACAGCCGACTTTGCACCCACACCGACCAGATGTTAAATTTGGAGACCGACTTTATACTCACCAAATTCAAATAAAATCCGGCTTTGCACCCACACCGACCAGATGCTAAGTTTGGAGACCGACTTTATATAACACAATTTCAAATAAAATCCGACCTTGCACCCACACCGACCAGATGCTAAATTTGGAGACCGACTGTATACACCCCAATTTCAAATAAAATCCGACTTCGCGCCCACACCGATCAGATGCTAAATTTGGAGACCGACCTTATGCACCCGAAATTCAAATAAAATCCGATTTTGCACCCACACCGACCAGATGCTAAATTTGGAGACTGACTTTATACACCCCAATTTCAAATAAAATCCGACTTTGCACCCACACCAACCAGATGCTAAATTTGGAGACTGACTTTATACACCCCAATTTCAAATAAAATCCGACTTTGCACCCACACCGATCAGATGCTAAATTTGGAGACCGACTTTATACACCACAATTTCCAATAAAATCCGACTTTGCACCCACACCGACCAGATGCTAAATTTGGAGACCGATTTTATATACCACAATTTCAAATAATATCCGACTTTGCACCCGCACCAACCAGAATCTAAATTTGGAGACCGACTTTATACACCCCAATATCAAATAAAATACGACTTTGCACCCATACCGACCAGATGGTAAATTTGGAGACCGACATTATACACCGGAAATTCAAATAAAATCCGACTTTGCACCCACACCGACCAGATGCTGAATTTGGAGACCGACTTTATACACCACAATTTCAAATAAAATCCGACTTTGCACCCACACCGACCAGATGCTAAATTTGGAGACCGACTTTATACACCCCAATTTCAAAAACAGCCGACTTTGCACCCACACTGACCAGATGTTGAATTTGGAGACCGACTTTATACTCACCAAATTCAAATAAAATCCGGCTTTGCACCCACACCGACCAGATGCTAAGTTTGGAGACCGACTTTATATAACACAATTTCAAAAAAAATCCGACCTTGCACCCACACCGACCAGATGCTAAATTTGGAGACCGACTGTATACACCCCAATTTCAAATAAAATCCGACTTCGCGCCCACACCGATCAGATGCTAAATTTGGAGACCGACCTTATGCACCCGAAATTCAAATAAAATCCGATTTTGCACCCACACCGACCAGATGCTAAATTTGGAGACTGACTTTATACACCACAATTTCCAATAAAATCCGACTTTGCACCCACACCGACCAGATGCTAAATTTGGAGACCGATTTTATATACCACAATTTCAAATAAAATCCGACTTTGCACCCGCACCAATCAGATCTAAATTTGGAGACCGACTTTATACACCCCAATATCAAATAAAATACGACTTTGCACCCATACCGACCAGATGGTAAATTTGAAGACCGACTTTATATACCACAATTGCAAATAAAATCCGACTTTGCACCCACACCTACCAGAAGCTAAATTTGTAGACCGACTTTATACACCCCAATTTCAAATAAAATCCGACTTTGCACCCACACCGACCAGATTCTAAATTTGGAGACCGACTTTATACACCCGAAATTCAAATAAAATCCAACTTTGCACCCACACCGACCAGACGCTAAATTTGGAGACCGACTTTATAAACCCCAGTTTCAAATAAAATCATACCTGCATAATACTTCATTTATATACACAATTTTGGCTTAATAGTTTTTATTTTGTTAAAGTTAATCTAATAATTCAGATTTAAATAAAATTTCGACACCATAATATCGTAAGCGATTTATAGATATCGGCCAAATTCAATATCAAACAACATTAAATGTATCTGCACTTATGGAGCACTATGAATCAAGATATGCTATCATTTCCGAAAGTGCATTCACGCTAATTTTTGAAAAAAATTGAATAAGACTTCTTTCTGTTTAATTTTTTTAAAGCTCCTTTCGATTGGGTTTTTTAGGTTAGATTCGTTGGGCTAGAGATTCAGGTTCTATTTTGATTTGCTGTTCTCAGGGACACTTGACGTCGAACCAGGGACACTTGACGTCGAACGTTATTTTTTTATTTTGTACTATCTCGCATGGAAATGTTTGTGTCGAAACGTCCGCGACAAAACAGTCGTGCCGAATCGCTCGCGCGGGGTCCAAGGACGAAGCTCCAGTGGGGGGTAGGGGAGGAGAAGCACCCCCGTAAGCAAACTATGATTATTATGATGATTATAATAATAATAATTTTTATTATTATTATTATTATAACAAAATTTGCAAATAAAAATGCCCGACCGGCCCTGTATGGCTCTGACTCACTTATAGGACGGGCGAATAATTATTATTATTTAAAAAAAAATGTTTTAAATACATTAAATGCCCGATCCGGAGCCCGGCGGCTCTGATGGTGTTCCTACGCCGGGACGGTTCCAGGTCGATGATGGAATTAATCGACCTTCTGCCGCCCCGACCAACACGAAATTCCAAGCCGAGATTTTCGGCTGCCTTCTCTGCCGCCCTGTACAAAAACGCCCCAACCCCCGCCCTTATTATTATTATTATAAATACATTAAATGTCCGACCGGCCCCGTAGGGCTTCGACTCACCTACAGGACGGGCGGGTTAATAAAAAAATCATTCTGCTTGACTGCTCCTCCAACCCGGAGGTAAGCAGTGAGGTCAGTCCAGAATCGTGTGACCTAAGCAGACGGAGCCAACCCAGAATGACCGACTTCTGCATTCGACCCGCAAGTGAGTCGGCTTTCTGCCGACAGGCGGGCATGATCTTGATGTTCGTGACAAACGACGGTTTCATTCTGCCGAGAACGCAGATTGAGACCACCAGATGAGGACCACCGGATTGATCGTGTACCCTGGGTATAGCCCGCGAAGCTCGAAAAGGAGATCCTGATACGTCGACCGCTTGCCGTCTTCTTTAGTAGCGATGTTGGACTCGCCAGGAGCCGAGATATTATTATTATCATTATTTATTTTTCCAGGGACCATGACCATGACCATGACCATGACCATGATGAGGCATCATCGATCTCGAAATATCGTTAAAATCGGCCGTATCTTTTAAACTAAGCCGAATTCGACAAAATGTTACTCTTGTAAAAGTCATTATTTTGGTCCGATTAATCAAAATCAGTCATCAAATCGAGGGGCCGGAGAAACCGTAATCGTGCCGACTTTAACATTACAAGTTTTTTTTTTAAATCTTTACACGTTTCCAGATGAATTCAGCCGCGATCGCTATTTTGTCACTATCGGGGTGGTAACCTGTTTCAAGAAGTGACAAACGCACTATTGAATTCACTTTCCGCATTAAAAATCCAAAATTGGTACCGAAGACTTTAATATTACAAGTTTTTTTTTTCAATCTCTACATGTTTCCAGATGAATTCAGCCGCGATCGCTATTTTTTCACTATCGGGGTGGCAACCTCTTTGAAGAAGTGGCAAACGCACTATTGAATTCACTTTCCGCATTAAAAATCCAACATTGGTTCCTAAGACTTTGACATCACAAGTTTTTTTTTCAAATCTCTACATGTTTCCAGATGAATTCAGCCGCGATCGCGATTTGTCCACTATCGGATTAGCAAGCTGTCTCAAAAATGGCAAACGCACTATTGAACTTGCATTCCGTATTAAAGAAAAGCGTTACTCTTGACTTTTTATGAATAGTATAACATTGCATTTTTGGCAACAGCTTACGACCCTGATAGTGGACAAATCGCGAGCGCGAATAAATTCATCTGGAAACACGTAGAGAATGAAAAAAAAACTTGTGATGATAAAGTTTTTGGTACCATGTCTGGTTTTTTTAATGCGGAAAGTGAATTGAATAGTGCGTTTGCCATTTCTTGAGACAGATTGCCACACCGATAGTGGACAAATTGCGAGCGCAAATAAATTCATCTGGAAACATTTAGAGATTTTAAAAAAAACCTTGTAATGTTAAACTCTTAGGTAGCAATTTTGGATTTTTAATGCAGAAAGAGAATTCAATAGTGCGTGTGCCACTTCTTGAAACAGGTTGCCACCCCGATAGTGAAAAAATAGCGATCGCGGCTGAATTCATCTGGAAACATGTAGAGATTAAAAAAAAAAACTTGTAATATTAAAGTCTTCGGTACCAATTTTGGATTTTTAATGCGGAAAGTAAATTCAATAGTGCGTTTGTCACTTCTTGAAATAGGTTACCACCCCGATAGTGAAAAAAAAGCGATCGCGGCTGAATTCATCTGGAAACATGTAAAGATTTAAAAAAAAAAAACTTGTAATGTTAAAGTCTTAGGAACCAATGTTGGATTTTTAATGCGGAAAGTGAATTCAATAGTGCGTCTGCCACTTCTTGAAAGAGGTTGCCGCCCCGATAGTGAAAAAATAGCGATCGCGGCTGAATTCATCTGGAAACCTGTAGAGATTGGAAAAAAAAACTTGTAATATTAAAGTCTTAGGAACCAATGTTGGATTTGTAATGCGGAAAGTGAATTCAATTGTGCGTGTGCCACTTCTTGAAACAGGTTGCCACCCCGATAGTGAAAAAATAGCGATCGCGGCTGAATTCATCTGGAAACATGTAGAGATTAAAAAAAAAAACTTGTAATATTAAAGTCTTCGGTACCAATTTTGGATTTTTAATGCGGAAAGTAAATTCAATAGTGCGTTTGTCACTTCTTGAAATAGGTTACCACCCCGATAGTGAAAACATAGTGATCGCGGCTGAATTCATCTGGAAACATGTAAAGATTGAAAAAAAAACTTGTAATATTAAAGTCTTAGGAACCAATGTTGGATTTTTAATGCGGAAAGTGAATTCAATAGTGCGTCTGCCACTTCTTGAAAGAGGTTGCCGCCCCGATAGTGAAAAAATAGCGATCGCGGCTGAATTCATCTGGAAACCTGTAGAGATTGGAAAAAAAAACTTGTAATATTAAAGTCTTAGGAACCAATGTTGGATTTGTAATGCGGAAAGTGAATTCAATAGTGCGTTTGCCACTTCTTGAAACAGGTTGCCACCCCGATAGTGAAAAAATAGCGATCGCGGCTGAATTCATCTGGAAACATGTAGAGATTAAAAAAAAAACTTGTAATGTTAAACTCTTAGGAACCAATGTTGGATTTTTAAAGTGAATTCAATAGTGCGTTTGCCACTTCTTGAAAGAGGTTGCCGCCCCGATAGTGAAAAAATAGCGATCGCGGCTGAATTCATCTGGAAACCTGTAGAGATTGGAAAAAAAAACTTGTAATATTAAAGTCTTCGGTACCAATTTTGGATTTTTAATGCGGAAAGTGAATTCAATAGTGCGTTTGTCACTTCTTGAAACAGGTTACCACCCCGATAGTGAAAAAATAGCGATCGCGGCTGAATTCATCTGGAAACATATAAAGATTTAAAAAAAAAACTTGTAATGTTAAAGTCTTAGGAACCAATGTTGGATTTTTAATGCGGAAAGTGAATTCAATAGTGCGTTTGCCACTTCTTGAAAGAGGTTGCCGCCCCGATAGTGAAAAAATAGCGATCGCGGCTGAATTCATCTGGAAACCTGTAGAGATTGGGAAAAAAAACTTGTAATATTAAAGTCTTCGGTACCAATTTTGGATTTTTAATGCGGAAAGTGAATTCAATAGTGCGTTTGTCACTTCTTGAAACAGGTTACCACCCCGATAGTGAAAAAATAGCGATCGCGGCTGAATTCATCTGGAAACATGTAAAGATTTAAAAAAAAAACTTGTAATGTTAAAGTCTTAGGAACCAATGTTGGATTTTTAATGCGGAAAGTGAATTCAATAGTGCGTTTGCCACTTCTTGAAAGAGGTTGCCGCCCCGATAGTGAAAGAATAGCGATCGCGGCTGAATTCATCTGGAAACCTGTAGAGATTGGAAAAAAAAACTTGTAATATTAAAGTCTTAGGAACCAATGTTGGATTTGTAATGCGGAAAGTGAATTCAATAGTGCGTTTGCCACTTCTAGAAAGAGGTTGCCACCCGATAGTGAAAAAATAGCGATCGCGGCTGAATTCATCTGGAAACATGTAGAGATTGAAAAAAAAAAACTTGTAATATTAAAGTCTTAGGTATCAGTTTGGGATTTTTAATGCGGAAAGTGAATTCAATAGTGCGTTTGTCACTTCTTGAAAGAGGTTGCCACCCCGATAGTGAAAAAATAGCGATCGCTGCTGAATTCATCTGGAAACATGTAGAGATTGAAAAAAAAAACTTGTAATATTAAAGTCTTAGGTACCAATTTTGGATTTTTAATGCGGAAAGTCAATTCAATAGTGCGTTTGTCACTTCTTGAAACAGGTTGCCACCCCGATAGTGAAAAAATAGCGATCGCGGCAGTAGTAAGGTACAGGTATAAGGAGACAGTACCCCCACTCCTCTCCCTATGTCTGGCGCCGGCCCCCACCCCTTCGAGTGTCTGTCCCGGGGCCCTCTCCCCCCTATGGAGGGGGTGAGTACAATATACGGAGCCAATGAGAGGTCGGGGAAAGATGTTAGTGATATTCCCTGAGCTGTGATTGGTCCTAGGGGAATTCCCCGAGATGTGATTGGTTTGGTGAGATTCCCTGAGTTGTGATTGGCTGTTAGTTTTGGCTAGTGGAAATTTTTTTTGTGCGTCAGGATGGTTAGAATTGGTAATCCTCCAGCGGTTGGTAAGGTCGGTATTTTCAGCGAGTCAAGACGGGTAGAATCGACGCTCCTCCGGTGGTCGGTAAGGTTGATGTCCTCTGCCTACAGTCGGTAAAGTCAATTTCTTGGTATAGGTTAACTGTAATATCGGTAAGTGGTAAAAAATGAAAAAGAGTGAGTCGTTGAAAATAATTTTTTTTTATTATTGTTGAATATTTGTCGAAGTGTACATTTTTGAAAATATTTTTAAACATCTGTTGTGCGAGCTGATTTAGTAAGTGCTAGAGAAGTCTTGGGTGGTAATAGTGGTGGTGGTGTGGATGGTGTAGGTGGTCTCGTGGCTGAATAGTCGCCGTTGAAATCGTCGCGTATTTGGCAGTCGGTACATTCCCTCTTGGTGGGGGGATAGCCATCGATTGGTGAGTATAGATCCGGCGAAGTCCAGTGTACTTTGCAGAGTTGATATGATGCAACCTCGGGATCCATTTGAATGTGTTCGGGTAGTTTATTCCAAATATAATGAATGGAATCTGCCCAGTATCTCAGTAGTAGAGGTTTTGGAATATATTCTAGTTCCTCTCTGGTGAGTTCCCACGGATCTTTACTGCAGTCGATCACGAGTATTCCGTTGATGACTTCCATTTTGCTGTTGAAGTTACTACGGTTTTTTCACGAGTGTGTTTGATCGAGCTCTGAGTCTCTGCTTTTATACACTTTTGAGGACATTGGAGGTGGTAAAGATGATGGTGGAGGTGATAGTGTCGATGGTAGGGATGTATAAATAATAACACAATGTAAATTTTTATTTGTTTGTTTATTTTGAATTTTCACAGATGGCAGCCGAAACGGGCTGAGCATGTTTGTATACAGGGTGTTGTACATGTATTGCCGGACCCCTCAAGTACACTAGGTCGTCGCTTTTTATCATAACGGTTTTTACGTTTTACATATTTTAATTTTTTGTAGTATCGTCGTACAATAGCGTCGTTTTTCACTTTGTTTGTCGAGAATAGCCGATAAAAAGCAGGTAAGCTAAAACCACGAGACATATAATCAAGAAACATAATGCAATATTCTCCGCACACTTTAGACTTGATTGATTGTAGTGGTTTAGTGTTCCATATGTAAGATGTGGTGTTTCTACGTAGACGGTTATGGTGTCTGTTGACGAGTGGGGGCAGCCCGTAGCTGTCGAAAAAGACACCTCGGCCATTGATGTCGACGTAGAAGGCGACCCAGTGTGTTCCAGGTTTTGTATGATCGTCGGTGTTGGCGACGATTGCAGTGGGTCTAGACCAGCGACTCGGGATACGATCGGCTGGAAAGACTCCTCTCGTCTGGGCTCGTACATGCTGTAGTGCTTGAAGTACTTCTAGGCTGTTCATTATATACGCTCTCCTCTCGTCCAGAAGGGGGGCGACGTCTACGATAATGTTGCTGATGATGATGATGATGATGGCTGCTACGAGGTGTGTTAGGTGTTGGCTGTCGTTTTGGTCTTGGTGGAGGAGGGGGTGACTGTGCCTTGGATCGGTAAAGGGCTACTATGTCCTCGGCAGGTACTGTGCTGTCACAGGTGTTCGATGAGGAACTGGTGACACCTGTTACAGGTAGTTCGTCTATACCCATCTGGTTGGCGGCCGGGTGATTGGTATCAGTTGAGATCTCGCTGTGAAGGGATTTTCTCACGTTGTCGAGTGGTCGATTTTTCTTAGGCGTTGTGCCAACGGGTTCCGAATAAATGGGATTCGTTGAGTCCAAAAGTTGCGTTTGAAGAAAACGTTTAATTTTTCCCACGTTATTTAATGCGCATTTTGCGGAATCTTCCCTCGCAACGCCGTGATAAATACACCATGTGTTGTGGGGTCGCATATTTTTGAAGGTGGGTCCTTCGTATTCCTCTAGATTTACAATGTCGCGAGCCAGTACATCACGTAGTATTTCCGCTTTTTGTGCACCACGTGTGTATATACGAAGCGCGTAACGACACATGACTCTTAGGTTAGCGTATACTTTTGACAATGGTGTATCACCGTCAACCCACTCGATACCATGATGAAAGCACGTTAGTTGATTATTGCTTCCACGTATTTCTTTGGGTAAACTGCCAAACTCGTAAGGTGCTTCGATCACCCAGTGACCAATATTATCACCTTGTAGTGTTGTCACGGCAACTTCCTTAGGTAGGAACTCGCCTTGTTTTCCGTATAGGGCTTGAATATCTACTATAGCGTCCATGCTCAAGGTTTGAGATAAACTGTTGTAGAATATGGTTAGACGGTGGGGTTTAAATACTGTTCAGAGCGTTAGCGCCCTCTCCGCGTAGCATATGTGATGCGTTGTTTTTATAGAGTGGGTGGTGGGGATAGAGTTGCAGTAGTTTGACGTTCAGGCGCTAAAATCGGTTATAACCTGACAAGCCGAGTCGATTTCGATGACATTATCGTATTCGGCATAAACGATGCAATTTATTGTAGAGCTGAGAGCTTTGGCGAAGCGTACTTCTATTCGCACACTACCGTGTCTCACGAGATTCCAGTGTGTATAGCAATCTGCTGATAAATCGGGCGTTAGGTCAAAGGCAAAAAGACAATAGCCTTTAGCGTATGCCTCGCGTGAAATATCGATTCCGTCGTTTTGAAAGTGTATACCTGTACCGGAGAAGAGTGTATGGTAGCTCTGAACCCACGTTTTGTTACCGCCAAACTCAGGTTGAAGGGGTTTTCCAGGTATCTGTTGGCCGTCCACGTAGAGCGAAAGGAAGTTTATTGAGTGATGTTGGAAATTGAAGGGATTCAGCGTTTTGTCACCGTTGAAGGCCTTGTTACATACAAAACCGAGTATTATGCGTTTCGGTAATTGTCCAAGAATAACATTATCCAGTGTATCACCGATTATTCCACTATGCATAGTGAAGGATTTCACTTCTACGCGTGTTATGGGGTACTTTGCTGTAGTTTTAGCTAGAGTTTTAGTATGTGCTATCAGTACACCAGGACTAATTTTTGCTCGTCGCACAAGTAGAGTCACATCGTTAATTTTCACTTTATGCGTGAGTCCTTGTATTGGTGCCTCCATAAGACAAAAGTCGTCTTTTGAGCGTACGAGTCGTAGGCGTACTTCTACACCGTTTATCAAAAATTTATCCTGGTTAAATACATCGCAATGTAGATGTCCAAGCATATCCAGGGTTTTTCCGCCTCTAATATACTTTGATCTTATCTCTTGGCCGGTATTAGTTGGGTTAGTTTTCGAGCCAGGCATTGTCTCAAAAGTACCTGGGTCGTCGGCATACCATAAAGCGGTCGTGAGATGAGACGCTTTTGCAGCAGGGCCATAATTTAATAATGTTTCAATATACGCTCGATAAGCATAAGCATTATTGGGTGGTGCAACGAGTTTTTGATTAAAAAACACATCCACTTCATTAAAGAGGCTATGTAGAAAGTTATTAACAGGTGCTACTCTGTAGGCTGAATCGGCGCTGGCTAGCACTTTGAGTTTTACGCAGATCATTGTGTGTGCGAGATCTAGGTATTCCTCACCGTGGCCAGGTATGACAAATTCAATGGGTCCGTCGTCCGACAGTGAGGATACAGGCTTGTAGTGTACCCATTGCGATGCTTCTACAGATGTCTGTGTTGGCGGTATGGTGAATAAATCTAGCTCCGACTTCATACACTCGCAAGAGTGTGAGTGTAAAAACGACATTTTTAAGTACTTCCGAAAATATCACTTATTGACTGCTTCTTTTTCTTTGTGATTTTTCGTTTTTTTTTTCACTTTGCCGGTTTTCGTCTTTTTTTTCTTCGATGCTGCGGTGGTGGTCCTCTTCTTTCCTCTTCTGCTCTTCTTCTTTGTCGTGGTGTGTCTTCGCGCAGCGGTACGCACAGGTGCACGACCCGTTAACGACTGCATACTCCGCGCGGTGACCGATGTATTATAACCCGATCTATTCATAAGTAGAGCGATTTTTTCGTTTGCCTTACGTTGTAGGTTTTCCCGTGATTCTGTTGCACGTCGTTTCAGTGATTCCTTGAATGGCATATGGTTACCACTCACGTCTTCGAGAACATGTAAGCCCGTACGTAGAGCTTCTTTTTCCACGGCTTTAGCTCCTTTTTTCAGCAATGGCAGTACACTTCGGAATAATCCACCGAGAAATCGACCAATACCGTGGCCCCGTTGATAAGGGGCACCCACAAAAACGTTACCAATACGTCCGCCACCGCCAATCTGGTTCTCGTAATAAGACGTGTAATGGATCACCATAATGGCGGATCTAAGCGATACGCTTAAAGTGAAGCGTAAGGGTTAACGTCCCGTACTCGAATGTGATCGGTTTGCCAAGATGGTCCCTTATATCTATCTCGATCGTGCGAAAGCAATTATTCAGTAATGGTATGTAATTTGGTGGTGAAAAATATTTCACTTGAGTCGAGCCGTATGTATAGTGCGAGGTGTTTAAATTAACTATACGTAACAGTGCGGCCTGAGTGTCACCCACTGTATAGGGTACACATAGATCGGTATAGACAAAGAGCTGTTCAGGTAGCGCTCGAGCGATGCAGGCGGGCATCTGTCCTTCTCGTTCCCGTCCCCGAATGAAATGCAGGTATGTTCCTTCATCTGTTCTCCAGTCTCTTTCAGGGTTTAATTCAAAGCCTAATATACTACGAACTTTTTCACTAATTCGTAGTATATTGTTGGGTATTATAATTTGTGTTCCACATTTTTCCGTCATCTTCTCGCCCTCAATGGCCGTGTAACCATTGGCCTTTTTGGCATTAATAAGCTGTATACCAGCTTCGCGCAAGCCCTGTAGATTATTGATTTTCGTTGTTAATTCCTCGTGACTTTTGTATACACCGTACGGGATATGAGCACTCTTGTGTTTTTGCTGGCCACACGGTGTCCATTGAATTTCCGTGTCGTCATGCTGTAAGTGTATGATTGTGCAGGGAATGTGGATTTCCGATAAACCCACAGCCCAATGTCCATCCAGATGTATTTCACGTGAAAGATGCGTGATGAAGTGTGTTGTCGTGTTGTCGGGAAAGTATCACATGCTGCTGTTACTAGGCAGGACGAGAAAAAAATTTTCGTCGTTCATAATAGACGCGTTAGGATCTTAGGTGTTGAGAGCGTAGGCGTTAGACGAAGGTATCCACGAGTTAAATTTCGAAGGGTAGCCGACCCAGCTAACGAAAAGTTGCTTCTTAGCGCCACGTCCTTTTGTGCGTATGACACGGTCGATTTTAAAATCTTGATTCTGTGCCACACGTTTCTCGTGCACTGGTGTTATTTCTTCGGTGTAAAAGAAACCGTCAATTAATGCACTCTCGAGGTCGTGTAGTTCGTAGACTTGTATTCCTTGGCGATTTGAAATTTTCGAAATTCTGAATATTTCTTCACTCCAATTACGCTCGTAACCTTTCTCGAAGGTGCCTTTTGTTCTACTAATCCTAACGTAATCGCCGCACTTGTATTTAACTAATGTAAAACGTCTTTTGTCGCGTTGTTTCATTGACGCATTTGTCATATTCTCCATTGCTATATTGGCATTGTCCAACGTGACGCCAGCCGGTTGCATTTTAATTGACGAATGTTTTGCATGATTGTACGCATTTACAAATTGTTGTAAAACATCGATGTATCGCCGAGTATTTTGATGTGTAAAATAACGCCACATTCTTTCTTTGAGTGTGCGATTAAAACGTTCGACGATGGCCGCTTTTATATCGGGATTGCGCGTAACCCTAAAGCGAATATCGATCTTTTGGAGAAATGTTTGTAGTTCTTTGCCGACAAATTCTTTTCCTTTATCGGTTTGTAGATAGGCAGGTAGGCGTCCCTCACTGCGCTCGAAAATCCGTTTAAAGGCCACTGTGACTTCGTGCACAGTTTTGTCTCGTAGCGGTTCGACCCATGCATACTTGCTTAAGACGTCGATGACCGTGAGTAGATAAGCGACATTATCATTTTGGCTTTTTAACGATCGTAAATCCACGAGATCGGCCTCCCAAACATCGTTTATGTTATTGACGTTGTAACGAAGTCGTGGAAAAAGACGTCGCACCGGTTTATGAATGGTGTATGTATCTTGTTGGGTCAGCCAGTCATAAACATCAACAACAATAAATATAACAACAATAAATGGTTTCTGAAGAGGCCCTGATCAGGGCGAAACGTTAAACCCAAAAAAAAAGGAAAAAAAGTCATAAGCCGTCATTCGCCGAAGCACCTATACCACATATCCTTCATAAACGGCTAAAGCAACACATAACAGTCATAAACATCGGCTGCTTTATTTTTATTATTATTGAGAAGACGTCTTGCACCAGCATAACCGGCCGGATGTGCAGGATCGTAATACACTTTTCCAAATTTTATTTTATTTCACTCGTCGCACATGCACACACACACATACACACTTTGTATATTTACTTCACAGTGAAAGCCAATGTTTAAATCCTCGTGGTAATTCAATATTTTTTCTTGTTCTTCTCTGTCGTTTTGTGGGTTGTTGTAGAATAGCTTCAGTAGCAGCACGATCCTTTTTCTTTTTATTTTTTCTAGAGTTTCCTGTGGTTGATTGAGTGCCGGTCAATATAATCTCTTTATTGCCCTCAGTAGTGTCTTTACGATCGTCAATGTCCTCGTTGTCGTCGTCGTCCTCCTGCAAATCAGTAGGGATCCCCTTTCGTTTACCGCCGATACTCTGTTCACCCATGGACCATAATTTTTCGTTTCCAATAAATTCACGTGGTATCGAGCCTGCGCGAAGGCTCTTGATAAACTGTCGCCGTCCGTTAGCTTGGAAGCCTTTTCTCGAGCGTTTTGCATCATTAACGAGATCGAGAATATTCGAATTTGGTATAAGCATACCGTCTATAGTCACACGTCCTTCTCGATCCCAAGTGATACGTTGAGACGCTGTTGGAGAATTTCGCAGATAGTCCACGAGTGCAATAGCTCTACGTTTGTGCATTTGTGGGACACTTTTTATAATCGAAGCCTCATTAAAATCTTCATTTTCACGGTATTGCGTTGATTGTGACGAGGCAGAAGAAGAAGAAGATGCACCGGGTAACGTTGGATCTAGTGGACCATTTCGTGCTTCGACGAGAAATAAATATCGCTGTAGTACCTGTAGATACTGTTTACATTTTTCCGCATCATCACGATACTTATTCGAGTGTAGAATATCTGTTAGTTCGGCATCGAGTCGTGATACAGCATCCCCCGGTGTTTGTACAGATTTTTGACCGACTGTCGATGTATGGGTTTCTCCATTGATGTTAATTCCACCGCCGATCATTGGTTCTTTCCATCGTCCAGCTTCCTCGGCCGGTACTAAAACCATTTTCTTTGCGTCATCCATTGTCGATGTGTTTCGCGTTACGCCTGAATGTTAATTACTTCCTCCACCGTTGCTGCCAAACACTCTACTAAACAGTGTTGATATAATCGGCGCCAATAAAAGTGGTAAAAATGCTCCACATCCTTTCTGCATCATAAGCCGTTTTTTCGCTCTCCAATTGTATTTTCGTCTTTTGCATTCAGCGGCGCCACCGTTGCATCGTTTACCACCGCCGTTCTGTCTCTGCTTAGCCCGTGAGCTCGGCACGAGTTGCCGTAACACTTTTTTATATTTTCTCAAACGATGTTTAACGTCCGATTTTATTTTCACCATTCCCCGTAAAACATTTAGTGCGCATTCGCATATACATCTGACTAACGGCTCATCGGCAGTGCGTAGCAGAGCTCTTTGTTGCTCTTTATTAGCGTGACAGAGAGCGTTGAGTAGAGCGGCTTCACGTTTACCGATCGGCGATCGTGTAAACACCTCTCGACGCTTTGACGTTGTCTTCTGTGCCGTCATATTTTCTTACGTGTTTGTGTACGATGTTTACACAAGACGCACACTTTCACTACTGATGCGCTAGTTGTCACTACATTAGATTAAATACGCATGTATGTGTGTGTGTATCCATTACCGAAATCCTCGTTTATTTTTCGGCACATATACATGCATTTGTGGATCGTCGGGAAATATAGATGTACGAAAACGACAAATATCGGGTGTGGATTGCTTCAGATCCAAGAGTAAATATCTATGTGGTTGTGCTGTAGCATCGTGATAGGCTTCTGCCAAGAAACGCGGATCTTCGGGATATACTTGCCTCGCCAGATGCTGTATTTGTGCTCGATCTCGTGGATTTTTAAATATTACAATATAATTAGCGTTTAACGAAATATCACGCTGTCCGTGGCCCTGATGAAAGATATTTTGTGTTATAAAAATAACACTAATATTTTTATGGTGACTACCTTTTGTGAAGATATCTACTATTGTATTATTCGACGATTCACGCATTAGATCGTCAATAATAATTAATTTTTTCAACTTATTGTCGCTTGAATAGTCCTCAGGTTGTGGTAATCCTTCGTGAAATTCGATTTTAGCAATATGCGTTGCTGACGATGTATTCTCTTGAAGAGAATTTTTCAGTAAATTCACCGTATCGTGATCGAGATTATCACCATGATAGAAAATAATCCGATCGAAGATGGCATCGCTCATGGCCGAGAGATTACGTAAGAATCGTCGTACAAATACTGTTTTACCGCATCCCGTTGGACCACAGATTAACGATGTCCACGGATGCTTCCAACGCACGTCCATATCGCACAATCTCGGTGTATTAAAAACTGTGCGAATTCGTAAAAATTTAACGCGTGTCTCTATATATTTCGTTTGCTTTCTTGCACGCACTCGCGAAGAACTACTATTTTCTGATGTCGGCACAATCAAATATGTGTACGTCTATGTGTGTGTGTGTGTGTCAAGAAGCTTCTCGGCGGCGGCGGCGGCGGCGCGGCGGGCACACGTCGCTATAAGCTAACTCGACGTGCGGCGGGGTGGTCTAGCTTATACACTGTGGCCTCGATCGCTCGCTCAATCAGCTTATGCGCGAGCGAACGTGGCGATTAGCTTTTATACTGGCACATGCGCCGCCCTACTCAAGCTTGTAAGGCGCATGTGCTAATGCTTATTATTATATTGGACTTACAATTAATCTTACAATTATATTAAATAAATTTGACACAGGAATGCAAAAATATTTTTGAAATTTTTTTTTTTTTATTGAGTAATCAACATAAAGCCATGAGTATAAAGGAGAGAAAATGTTGGTAATAGGGATAAAGTCTTTTTTTTATTTATTAAAATTAATTTACAACAATAAAAAATATGCGAAATCAACATAAAGGCATCAGTATAAAGGGGGAGAAAGTGTTGGTAGAAGGAAAAGTCTTTTTTATTTATTAAAATTAATTTACAATAATAAAAAACATGACAAATCAGGATAAAGGAATCAGTATAAAGGGGAGAAAATGTTGGTAGAAGGGAAAAAGTCTTTTTTTATTTATTAACATTAATTTACAATAATAAAAAACATACAATTTATAATGATTATCCGTACACACACACACACACACACACACAAACGACATTTTTTATTTCTAACGTGTACATATAAATTTATAATTATCTTATATATATACATATATATGGAAAAACAATGAATAATTAACGATTTTTTGTAGCGCATATACATATTTATCAATTGTTACTAGACATATAAATTCATATATTGTAACACGGTAGATTTTGTAACAGCTCCACCCCGCAGGCTGGCTCGAAGGCCATCACACTCCGCTTATATTTTGTTTTAGTATTTTAGAGCCGTATTTTTGGATTTAGTTTATAGGAATATTTTGTGTAGAAATTCCCCCCTTTACCCCCCTTCCCATCCCTAGTATGAATGTGAAATGAGTAATAGCCCCCCGAAGACCATGGAGGCCCTCAAGGACGAGATAAGAGGCTACGGCAGCTTAGACAGAGTGACGTGGGGAGAGTTGTGGGCTGGAAAAACCTTCTGACCCCGGACAGCATCCGAGCCAGCTGATGAGTACACCCCGCACCACACGAGTAGCCTCCACACGCGTGTGGACATAAGTTGGAGTTAGCCGCCCAACTGCGTGGGTGTACTCGCACTACTAGGATCGCCAGCGGCACTCAAACGGCCCGCGGCAATCACTCCAGCCAGCTGTGCTACGCTGCCTCGCCACTGCACTGCTCGAGCGCCACTGACCAGCCACACTCGATCCGTTGATCGATGTCGAAGCTCCGTAGTGCTCGGGAGCCGACGAGTCCCGAGGATCGACGAGGGTCTCCGAAAACATCGAGGAAGAAGAAGGATGACCGTTGCTTATCACTTCGAGCTTCGCCGTCGCCGTGTCCTCCCGAAAGTCTTATAGTAAAGTTTGCGAGTCCTCGTGGGAGTTGTCCACGGGACTAGGATTGTGTGTGAGTGTGTGATAAATAGAGTGAGTAATTTTTATTTGTTGTGAGACCCCTTTTTCCCCTTTTCGCCCTGTATTTTTTAAGTTATTAGAGTTTGTATTTTTCATTTGTTATATCGAGTCAACCGGCTGCCACCCCGTGGAGACCGGCACGTTTTCAGTAGAATTGAGTAGCTATTATTTTGTGTTTTCTGCGTGCGAGGTAGTGTGGTGGTGATCGCGACTATCTCGGCGATATTTAACATTAATTTTCTCTCCCGATTTTATTTATATTTTTGCCCCATTAGCGAATATTCCCCTGCCACCCCCCCCCCCCCCCCCTTTCAGCCATACCGAGGTAATAATTAAGAAGCCATAGAGTTCGGGAACCCTCCCCCCTGAAGTCGTCTCTATTTTGGCTAGCCGAGTTACCCCCACTTTTTGCCATATTTTGGTTATTAATTTTTCCCTATTTTGCCATATTTTTGTTATTAATTTTTCCCCATTTGGCCATAGTTGGTTATTAATCTTTTTTTTGTCCCCGGTAATTTGCATATTTCCCCCCTTGACACCCAGAGTCCCTGCCACCGGTAACCCCACCATTTCCCCACCCGACCGTGCTGGACTCTGAAATTTTTCGACGTCGCCCGGACTTAGAAAATTTTCGACAGTCTTGGGACTTAGAAAATTTTCGACCGAGTCGGACTTAGAAAAATTTCGGCTCCTCTCGGACTCTGAAATTTTTCGACGTCGCCCGGACTTAGAAAATTTTCGACAGTCTTGGGACTTAGAAAATTTCGACAGGGTCGGACTTAGAAAAATCTCGGCTCCTCTCGGACTCCGAAATTTTTCGACGTCGGCCGGACTTAGAAAATTTCCGACGTCCTCCGGACTCTGAAATTTCTCCACCGGCTTACGCAGTACCCCCCCCCCCCCCCCAACGGTGCTACACGTCACGTAGCTGGCGCCCATTTTAGTTTTGCCATTTTCTCTCCTCCCCCTTGCCATTAGGGTTATTTAGGTAATTCAAGTTATTATATTCGTTCCGTTTAGAGTTATTGTATTGAGTTTTTCTTTTGTTTTTTTATTGAGATTTTTGTAGTACTATTAAATCGAGTTTGGTTATTTTTCTTATAATTATTTTATTTTTATTACATCTTTTCACTAACCCCTTCCCCTCCTAATAAAAAGGGAAGCCGGTTATAAATTGGCGCCCAACGTGGGGCCCGAAAAATTTCCCGCATTTTCCCTAAAAATCGCGCCGAAATTTATTAGTTTTTTTTAAGTGCTCACCTCGGTACCCTCCCCCCATTGCCCCCTATAATATTTTTGGTATTTTATTTTTTCTTTTCTATTCTTGTTTCTTTTTTTTCCTCCCCCGATTGATTTCTTTTTTTTGGTTAGTTTTTTTTCCTCCCCTCATCCGTTATCGGCCTTGGGGATTCGAGTTTTTTTTTTTTTTGCCCAAACCTAACCTCCCTTTTGCGTGATTATACGCCACCCCC